>CM022303.1:156529840-156621630 GCA_011799875.1 Thinopyrum elongatum | reverse complement strand
CGTCCCACACCGTCGTGTGGCCGTCGTAGTGGAACAGCGCCACGTCGAAGTTGTCCGAGAACTGCGTTATGTGTAGTTGAGTGTCATCTGACCATTATTATGTAAAGTAGTCAAGTACATTGTCCGAGCACTAGTAGAAAAAATGCCCATTTGTCCCGGTTATAAGGCCCTTTGTCCTGGTTCGGGAAACGGGATAAAGGGTCGGGACTAAAGCCCAACACCTTAGTCCGGTTCTTATACGAACCGGACAGATGGGGCTCCACAGGCCGCTGCGGCGAGCCCAGAGAGGAGGGCCTTAGTCCGGTTGGTAACACCAACCGGGACCAAAGATCATCCACGTGTCAGCAGCTCAGGAGCTGGGGTTTTTAATTTTTTTTGAAAGGGGGAGGGGGTTGGGGTTTTGGGGGTTTTGTAGGGTTAATTTAGGGGTTTCATATATTGTGTCAGCTAGCTATAGCTAGAGAGAAGTGTCCTCTCTTATCTCCGTGCTTGGTCGACGCTACGTACTATACGTATAGAGAGGACTCGACACGCTAGCTAGTAAGCAAAGGAAGGAAACCATTAAGTACACAAGATCGTCATGAACATATACAGAGAGAAGTGATCGACCTCCTCCTTCTCCGAGAGATTGGTCGAACAACAAGTTTTCGTATATCTACCGACGCTACTACTACATATACAATATAAGATCTCTTACAATCCCTAACATTTGATGTCAAGTTCCACATGGTATTCTCCGTCGGATTGATGACGTGGTCAAGAAAGAATCCCGCCAATTCCTCTTGATTGCTTTTATGCGATCTGTGGTAGGAGTTCATCCCGCATCTGCCAATCTAATTTGAAGAGGGGGTCACTACATATATATGAATGAAACTCAACACAAATGATGGTAATAAAATAAAATTATGAATATATGCTTACGCACTTCATTATTTTTTTAAGAGTACCCCGCTTAGAGGTCGTCGCGTTGTAGATGTACTCGCAACGTAGTATCCACAAAAATTTTCCGCCTTCCTGCCACAACCACTTTACGAGAAATAAAGGTCAATCAAACTGATAATCAAGCATTATAAATGGTATTGATGAAACTAGCTAGAATCAATGGGAGATGCGCGAACTAGCTAGTAGTACTTACTTTCGGGTGTGTAAATCGCAGCTCCCCCGGCAGTCCCGGAGCTTCTGTGGTGAACACTTTCCAAACCCTGCGAGACAAAGAAAATAATTACTTGATATCAGGAATGACCAAGTTGCCGATATTGTGCGATAATGATCGATTGAACTTACTTCTGGAGCATTTCAGTCATGCCACTTACTCCTTGGGATATTTTCGTCTTGAGTCTAAGACGGTTACTAGTCCCTGCTCAAGCTTAATCTCTAGGAGAATAAAGTGGAGCTGCGCACGCATGCATAACTCATCAATTACATTACTATAACCTCGAGTAATAAGGGAAACCGATATGCAGAAGACAGTAACACTCACTTGAAGTTGTAAGGAAAGAGTTATTTTATCTTTGTTTTGATTTTTAGCAATGATTGTAGCAAGTTGGCCTCGGTTTCTTCGCATTATATGTAACCGCCCATTCATCTATGAGATTTGTGTTAATGAACCCATATCATAGATTTATGCATTTCTGCATTCGACGATCTTCAATCTGCATAATATAGTGAGGATAATTTATATACATGCAATGAAAGAGCTGAGCTATATATAGAGACTTATATACAGAAGTATAGTACTTCCAGACAGTAGCAAGTGATGATTATTTTATCGAGGTCCTTTTGATTGAAAAACTGGAAGAACTCCTCAAATGGAACAGACAGCAGATCAATTCCAACGAGTCGTGCTCCTCTTTACTCTCAGCTCAAATATCCTTCCAACTTGCAGGTGTTCCATTTACCACTTAGAAATCTTCGCATCATCGTTTGTTAGAGGAGGGTCATCAGGTTTGACGAGAGGCTTCCCGTACCGATATTTGTGTTCGTCCACCTCCATTGTATCAAAATGGCATCGTCGGGTAGGTAATCACCAGGATTGGTACCGGGCAGCATCCCCGGCAGATTTGCGACGATATCGCTAGACACCTTGAGCGGGGGGCACGATTGGTTTGCCTGTTCGCCGAGCTGGGATTTTGTTCCCACTTCTTCGTTCTTGTAACCTTTTGTCACTTGAAGTAGTTCCCGACCAGCGCGTCTCCTTCCACTGCCTTTTTCAGAGCGCGGACATGGTTGTCATCCGGCGGAGGCGGTGGTGGTCGCTTCGGGTTCTTCAAGTGCGCTTCAATTTCACCGGATCCATCTTCTCCTCCGGAGGTGGATTTTTCTTTGCAAAAAAGTCCTTCACTTGGGCTTGACAGATCTCCGCATTTTCCTCCTCGGTCATCTCGTATGGTAACTTCTCTAGAGGCTTGAGAGATGGACCAATATGTATTGCCTCCCGCCTCTGGCTGTACTACTAGACGCCGGAGCGCCGGAGCGGCTGCGGCTGTCTTCCTTCGTTGCTTACGAGGCGGAGAAGGAGGCGGAGTGCTACGACGCGCCGGAGCAGCCGAGGCGGCGGGATGTCTTTCGCTGTTGTTGACGAGGTGGAGAAAGAGGTGGGCTGCTCGGACGCGCCGGCGCAGGCGGAGAAGGAGGCAGAGTGCCGCCACGCGCCGGAGCAGCTGGAGAAGGAGGCGGAGTGCCGCCACGCGCCGGACAGCCGGAGAAGGAGGCGGAGTGCCCTGATCACTCGCCAGAGGAGGGAGGCGGAGGAGGAGGCGGAGTGCCTGACTCGCCAGAGGAGAGGCGGAGGCGCCAGTTCGGAAGGTTGATGAGCTCCTTCCGCCATAGACATGGAGTCTTCAGAGCAAGACCCAGCTGATTCTCCCTTCACCGGTAGGGTGGTCAAGCTCGAGCTCCTCAAATCCCTCCGTTATTTCATCGACCATCACACACAGCATAGCCTTCTGGAATCGGAAGGCAGGTGAAAAGTTGCGCCGGGTTGAGAGGTGCAACAAGCCGACAGCCGCCTTGACTTTGAGGTGCTGCCATTGCGCCATAAGGTGGCAATCTTGAGCCTCCGTGATAGCATCCACGGGGTAGCTGGGAGCCGTGAAGTGAGGCTGCTGAAGGAACTCGGTGGAAGCCACGCTGCTTCTCCGCTGAGATGGCGGGGTAGCTTCTGGGGTAGCTTCGGCAGGTCGCTGCCTCAAACTAGTGCTTGTTCTCTAGCGCTCGTACCCTTGCATCAGCTTCTGCATTTCGGTCTGCTTCACTTCCCTCCTCCTCTCCTGGGTTTTGTAACCACCTGCGCTTGGAAACCCTTCCTTCCACGCAACGGAGCCTGCCGTGCCTCGTGTTGTCCTGGGTGCTCAGGATTCCGAGGGCCTGTATGAGCTCGTCATTCTCTCTGTCGGGAACGAACGTCCCTTGCTGCGCTGCGGCGATATAACTTCTGAAGCTTCTTGATGGGTATTTCAAGTTGCTCCTTTGTCCAACGGCACTTCCCTATTTCAGGGTCCAAGGTTCCCCCAACCCCGAAGAACCAAGTCCTTGAACGGTCTGGCCAGTTCAATGTCTCTGGTTCGACCCCTTTATCAAGCAGGTCCTTCTCAGCCTTGTCCCACAACGGCCGGGCTTTGAGGTAGACACCTACCCCGTGCAATGGTGATACTCCTTCTTGCAGCATTTTTCTGTTTGTCGCTGACATCCTTCTACTCTTCTCCGATGTCTTGTGGGCCACAAATGCGGGCCGTGATCTCTTATCTTCTCAAATCGGCCGGTGAATTCTGGAGTCTTCCCTTTGTCGACAACTTGATTTCAACTCATTCTTCCACCTCCTGAATAGATCTGCCATCTCTTAAGAGCATGAGCCTTGACCAATGCTCTATAACTGGCTTATCCAGATCCTCCTCTGGCGGTAGGGTGAAATTTGCCTTCAGCGCGGTCCAAAGATCATCTTTCTGTCTATCGTTGACACAAGACACTTGAGGGTCTTCGCTCTTAGGCTTATTCCATTGGTGGATGCTGATCGGGATCATGTCCCTAACAAGAACCCCGCACTGAGCAGAAAATGCTTCCTTGGTCCGGCTGGGTTCAATCGGTTGGCCATCGCCCTTGATTGCTGTATCATGAACCTTCATCCTGGCGCAACCTTTTCTTCGGGCCTCGTCTCGTTACTAAAGTTTGGCTCGATCCGGAGGCTAGAAAGAAGAAAGAAGATATTTAATATGTGTACATACCAAAACAATTAATGCATGAATTAGCTAGTCAGCACAGGCTTAATTAATATATATACCTCGCCGGACTTTGCAACAGCTCCTTCCTCCGTTCGCTCACCGGAGCAGTCATCACGGTCTCCTTCCACCGCATTCCGTCACCGGAGCCATCTAATCATGTCCTTCACCTCCATTGTTCGATCACTGGAGCCTGCTTCACCCTCTCCTTCCAGACCATCGGTGTCGTGAGAAACGACAACATCACCTCCGCCGAGGATTATGTCCCCCAACAACTGTTCTGCTTCGATGTCTCGGTGCTCCATAGTTTCTGCAAATATTCAACATGGAAATTAATATACAAACATGACAGATGGATATATTAGTGCAAATGTAGACCTAGCTAGCTCGACGCTTCTATGGTTTGGGTGGCCTCGACAACGCTTCGAGGGTTGGGTGGCCTGGCACGCTTTAGGTTTGGTGGCGCTCGCAACGCTTCTAGGGTTTGGGTCGGACCGCCTCTCTCATGAATGTCCGACGTCCGGACCGACAAGATTTAACAAAATGACGCCATTCTGGATGTGCAGAAATGGTCCATATTTTTCCTGATCTCATCTACCCTTCTATATGTCACGTTGTCTAGTGTCAAAGAATCAAGAACAATGACTTCATCATTAGCCAAAAATGACAGGCGTATAATGGTACGAAGCTCTTCAAAGTTGTTTTGAAACAGAGTTCCCGATAGAATAATTCGCTTTTTGGTACAAAGTTCAGCAAGAGCCTTCCAAATATCGCTATTTGGAAGGCCTTTGCTGAAATTCGTACCAAAAGCGAATTATTCTATCCGGAACTCCGTTCCAAAACAACTTTGAAGAGCTTCGTAGCATCATACGCCTGTTACTTCCGGCTAATTGAAGCCATGGATTTCTTCAATACTTTGACAAACAACGTGACATATAAAGAATATATATATAGTGAGATCAGAAAAAAATTGGATCAACTTGTGCCACTCCATAATGGGGGCATTCTTGATAAATCTGGACCCTCGAGCCCTGGACGACCCTCGACCCTCGACCCTCGGCGACCCTCGACCCTCTACCCTAGTTCACGACCCTCGACCCTCACATCCACACCCTCTACCCTGTCCCACCTCTCACCCCTCGGTGTTCCTTGACCCTCGACCCCTCGGCGTTCCTCGACCCTCTACCCTAGTTCCCGACCCTCGACCCCTCGGCGTTCCTCGACCCTTGACCCTCGGCTTTCCTCGACCCTCTACCCTAGTTCCCGACCCTCGACCGCTCGGTGTCCTCGACACCCTCGTTCCGATAAAAATTAAGAAGAGGAAGAAGAAGAAAACAAAAGAGGAAGAGAAGAAAAAAAGGAGAAAAGAATTAATCTATTTTTTCTTCTTCTCCCTTTTTTTTTCTTCTTCTTCCTCTTCTTATTTTTTTCTCCTCTTTTCTTCTTCTTCCTTCTTCTCTTCTTCTCTTTCTTCTTTTCCTTATTTCCTTCTTCCTCGACGATCCTAACCCTAAGCAGTACAACTAACGACAACGACTTTGCTTGCATACATATGAACAAATATGATCGATCATCTATGAACAATAAAAACATCATATGATATGACAAAAAAAATCACATGATTCTATGAACAAAAAAATTCATATGATCAGATATATATGCAGAAAAAAACATCATATATGACGCTGAACAAAAAATCATCATATATGCATACATATATATCCATACATCAACATTACCATCAACATATATGCAAAAAAAAACATCATATATATATGGAGAAAAAAAAACATATATGTGGGCCACGGTGGCCACGTACCACGGCGGCGGTGGCGGGGGGGGGGGGGGTGCAGGGCAGGCGCCGGTGGCTCACTGGGGTGGCGTTGCGACGGCGAGGTCGGGGCGGGCTGAGGCAGAGGCGGCGCGCACGGGGCAGGGCAGGGGCCGGCGGCGGGGACGCGACGCGAGGTCGGGGAGGCTGCGGCGACGGCAGGTCGCGGAGGGAGTTGGCGACGGCGACAGCGACGAGGCGTGGGCGGCGCGGCGTCGGCGTGGGCTCGGGGGCGCGGGCACGGGCACGGGCGACGGCGACGGCGTCGGGCAGCCTGGCGGCGTCGAGGAGGTCGGGGCCGTCGGAGGGGAACTGCGATGAAACTGAAAATTTTCACAAGTCTTGCTTATATACACGAAGCATTGGTCCCGGTTCGTGGCACCAACCGACCAATGCCCCCCTTTAGTCCCGGTTGGTGCCACCAACCGGGACCAAAGGTCTCTTTTCAGCAGCCCAAATGGCGGAAACAGAGACCTTTGGTCCCGGTTGGTGGCACCAACCGGGATTAAGGGGCATTGGTACCGGTTGGTGCCACCACCGGGACCAAAGCCCACCTTTAGTCCCAGTTTGGTGGCACCACCGGAACCAAAGGCCTTGTGTTGCCCGCGGCCAAAAGTTTAGTCCCACCTCGCTAGTTGAAGGGGCGCGGAGTGGTTTATAACCCCACTGCCGCTGCCCTCTCGAGCTCCTCTCAAATGCGGCTTACGGGCCTAACCTAACTCTCCTCTGCATGTGGGCCTACTGGGCCTTCTGCGGGCCTGAATCCTGGCCCGTGGTGGTTTCTAGTCGTATTCAGGCCGTGGTGGCCTAGTAGGTGGCATTTTTTTTCTATTTTTTCCAGTTTTTCTGTTTTATTTTTTGCTTTATTTTTTTATTTTATTTTTTATTCTTTTTGCTTTTAGGTAATAAATATTATAACTTTAGTTAGTCCATTAGTTTTCCAATTTGATAGTTTAAGTTTGAATTCTTGAAATATGTGTGAATCACTAGTTGTGATTAACTTTACTATAAAATAGATTTTTGAGTGATTCTTTTTACTACTTTTAATATTACTGTGTTTTATCATTATATTCAAAAACAGTTTTTGTTATTTTAGTTTCTAACAAAAAAAAATCTTTTTTCTTTTTGTTATTTTTGAGTGATTCACACAAAAAAAAATTCTATTTTTTCCAGTTTTTCGTTTTGTTTTGCTTTTATTTTCTTTGTTTTTTGCTTTATTTTTTAATTTCTTTTTTTCTTTAGTTTAATATTATAAACTTTCTTGTGCCATTAGTTTTCCAATTCGAATAGTTTAAATTTGAATTCTTTAAAATTTGTGTGAATCACTAGTTTTGATTAACTTTACTATAAAAATAGATTTTTGAGTGATTCTTTTTACGCTATTTAATATTCTGTTTTTATCATTATATTCAAAAAAGTTTTTGTTATTTTAGTTTCTAACAAAAAAATCTTTATGATAATTCTTTTGCTATTAAAGTTTCTAACAAAAAAGTCTTTTGAAAATTATTTTTGCTTTTAATGTTTTGAACAGAAAATACTTTGCTAATTTTAGTTGCATAAATTTTAGTTGATTCCTTTTGCTATTAGAGTTTCATTAAGTTTTCTAGTTCATTCTTTTTTCTATTAGAGTTTCATTAAAGTTTTCTAGTTCATTCTTTAGTTTATTATTTTTGCTATTAGAGTTTCATAAAAGTTGAGAGGGTTACGGCAAAAACTGGATGCTCTTCGTGTACAAAATGGATATCTCTTTCGAAGTTCAGGGTTTCGGACGAAAACTCATCTGTTTACAAAGGGATTTCATTTTTTTGAACTTATTGAACTCCACACTTTTTCTGTGCTCAAATGAACCATTCAAAGCAACATCTTCAATTTTCAACCCTTTCTGAATTCATTTGTTTTTTTCATGCATTTACTGATTTTTTTTAGCTAAATGACCCTGAAATTGAAAAGCACTTCAAATGAACTCTGAAGAGGTTGAAATTGGCATGATATCATCATTTCACCCTCATAGCATGTGCTAAAAAGTTGAGAGGGTTACGGCAAAAACTGGATGCACTTCATGTACAAAGGACAATCTCTTTCGAAGTATCAGGGTTTCGGACAAAAACTCATCTGTTACAAAGGGATTTCATTTTTTTGAACTTATTTGAACTCCAGACTTTTTGTGTGCTCAAAATGAACCATTCAAAGCCACATCATCAATTTTCAACCCTTTATGACTTCATCTGTCTTCACTTTTTCTTCGCTTGTGTCCTTTGCTTATTGCGCCGTAACCATGGATATTCTTCATCGCTTATAGGGTGCTTGGGTCAGCCTTGACTTTGAAGGGAGGAATTTCATGAAACTTTTCATAATCTTCAGACATGTCTGTCTTGCCCTGAAATGCTTGCCCACTGTTTTCTTTTTTCTGAAAGAACTATGTGGCGCTTTGGCTCATCGTATGATGTATTCGCTTCCTTATCTTTCTTTTTCTCGGTTTGGTAGAAATGTCCTTCACGTAGAAAACCTGCGCCACATCATTGGCTAGGACGAATGGTTCGTCTATGTACCCAAGATTGTTCAGATCCACTGTTGTCATTCCATAATGTGGTCTACCTGTACCCCGCCTCCTGACAGATATGACCCATTTGCACTTAAACAAAGGGACCTTAAAATCATATCCGTAGTCAAGTTCCCATATGTCCCTATGTAACCATAATATGTGTCCTTTCCCCTCTTGGTTGCTGCATCAAAGCGGACACCGCTGTTTTGGTTGGTGCTCTTTTGATGTTGGGCGATCGTGTAAAATGTATTCCCATTTATCTCGTATCCTTTGTAAGTCAATACAGTCGAAGATGGTCCCATGGACAACGAGTACAGCTCATCAGAAACAGTGTTGTCACCTCTGAGACGTGTTTCCACCAACTGCCGAAAGTCCTGATGTGTTCACATGTAATCCAGTCGTCACACTACTCCGGGTGTTTGGAGCGCAGAATGTTCTGTGTTCATCGACTACGGGGTCACCAAGGTAGAGTTCTGTAGAACTGTGTAGTGTGCTTGAGACCAAGAATGCCCGTCCCTGCATATTATTGAGTCCCCTCCTAGCGTGCCTTTTCCAGTCGTCTCCCCTCATACCGCGATTGAGGGAGACCAATCTTCTTAAGTCAGGAATGAAGTCAACACAAAACCCAATGACATCCTCTGTTTGATGGCCCATGGAGATGCTTCCTTCTGGCCTAGCGCGTTACGGACATATTTCTTTAGGACTCCATGAACCTCTCAAAGGGGAACATATTGTGTAGAATACGGGGCCCAGAACAACAAATTCGTCGACTAGATGAACTAGGACGTGCGTCTTGATATTGAAGAAGGATGGTGGGAACACCAGCTCGAAACTGACAAGACATTGCGCCACATCACTCCTTAGCCTTGGTATGATTTCTGGATCGATCACCTTCTGAGAGATTGCATTGAGGAATGCACATAGCTCCACAATGGCTAATCGAACGTTTTCCGGTAGAAGCCCCCTCAATGCAACCGGAAGCAGTCGCGTCATAATCACGTGGCAGTCACGAGACTTTAGGTTCTGGAACTTTTCACTGCCATATTTATTATTCCCTTTATATTCGACGAGAAGCCAGACGGGACCTTCATACTGAGCAGGCATTCAAAGAAGATTTCCTTCTCTTTTGGTAAGAGCATAGCTGGCAGGACCTTATACTGCTTTGGAGGCATGCCGTCTTTTTCGTGCCAATGTTGCAGGTCCTCCCGTGCCTCGGTGTATCTTGTCTTTCCATACACGCCCAAGAAGCCTAGCAGGTTCACGCAAAGGTTCTTTGTCACGTGCATCACGTCGATTGAAGAGCGGACCTCTAGGTCTTTCCAGTAGGGTAGGTCCCAAAATATAGTTTTCTTCTTCCACATGGGAGCGCGTCCCTCAGCGTCATTCGGAACAGATAGTCCGCCGGGACCCTTTCCAAAGATTACATGTAAATCATTGACCATAGCAAGTACGTGATCACCGGTATGCATGCGGGCTTCTTCCGGTGATCTGCCTCGCCTTTGAAATGCTTGCCTTTCTTTCGACATTGATGGTTGGTCGGAAGAAATCGACGATGCCCCAGGTACACATTCTTCCTGCATTTGTCCAGGTATATACTTTCGGTGTCAGCTAAACAGTGCGTGCATGCGTGGTATCCCTTGTTTGTCTGTCCTGAAAGGTTACTGAGAGCAGGCCAATCATTGATGGTTACAAACAGCAACGCATGCAGGTCAAATTCCTCTTGTCTGTGCTCATCCCACACACGTACACCGTTTCCATTCCACAGCTGTAAAAGTTCTTCAACTAATGGCCTTAGGTACACATCAATGTCGTTGCCGGGTTGCTTAGGGCCTTGGATGAGTACTGGCATCATAATGAACTTCCGCTTCATGCACAGCCAAGGAGGAAGGTTATAGATACATAGAGTCACGGGCCAGGTGCTGGTGATTGCTGCTCTGCTCCCCGAAAGGATTAATGCCATCCGCGCTTAAACCAAACCATACGTTCCTTGGTCACCTGCAAACTCAGCCCGGTACTTTCTCTCGATTTTCTCCACTGCGACCCGTCAGCGGGTGCTCTCAACTTCCCGTCTTTCTACGGTCCTCTCTGTGCCATCGCATCAACTTGCATGCTCTTTGTTTCTGAACAGACGTTTCAACCGTGGTATTATAGGAGCATACCATATCACCTGGCAGGAACCCTCTTCCTGGGGGCTCGCCGTCAACATCACCAGGGTCACTCGTCTGATCTTATACCGCAATGCACCGCATACCGGGCATGCGTTCAAATCCTCGTACGCACCGCGGTACAGGATGCAGTCATTAGGGCATGCATGTATCTTCTGCACCTCCAATCCTAGAGGGCATACGACCTTCTTTGCGGTACGTACTGTCGGGCAATTCGTTATCCTTTGGAAGCTTCTTCTTCAATATTTTCAGTAGCTTCTCAAATCCTTTGTCAGGCACAGCATTCTCTCCTTCCACTGCAGCAATTCCAGTATGGTACCGAGCTTTGTGTTGCCATCTTTGCAATTTGGGGTACAACCCCTTTTGGTGATCCTCTAACATGCGATCGAATTTCAGCTTCTCCTTTTCACTTTCGCACTGTCTCCTTGCATCAACAATGACCCGGCGGAGATCATCATCGGGCACATCGTCTGGTTCCTCTTGATCTTCAGCTTCCCCCGTTGCAGCATCACCGTATTCAGGGGGCACATAGTTGTCATCGTCCTTTTCTTCTTCGCTTTCTTCCATCATAACCCCTATTTCTCCGTGCCTGGTCCAAACATTATAGTGTGGCATGAAACCCTTCTCAAGAAGGTGGGTGTGAAGGATTTTCCGGTCAGAGTAAGACTTCGTATTCCCACATATAGGGCATGGACAACACATAAAACCATTCTGCTTGTTTGCCTCAGCCACTTCGAGAAAATTATGCACGCCCTTCATGTACTCGGAGGTGTGTCTGTCACCGTACATCCATTGCCGGTTCTCTGCGTGCATTATATATAATTAAGTGTGTAAAAAACCATTACAAAACATCATGAATAGATAAGTGACCAAATTAATAGAAGTTCATCATCACATTAAAACCAAAGTACATACATAGTTTCTCATTGAACAACATATAGCTCTCCAGAGCATCTAATTAAACCATACATTGAAACTGTGTAAAACATTTCAATGCAATTCAAATGCGATCATAATCGCAACCAAGGTAACAATTGATCCAACGGCATAATGATACCAAGCCTCGGTATGAATGACATATTTCTATACTTTCTAATCTTGAAGCGCATTGCATCCATCTTGATCTTGTGATCATCGACGACATCCGCAACATGCAACTCCAATATCATTTCTCCTCCTCAATTTTTTCAATTTTTCCTTCAAGTAATTGTTTTCTTCTTCAACTAAATTTAACCTCTCGACAATAGGGTCGGTTGAATTTCCGGTTCACATACCTCCTAGATAAAAAAATCTATGTCACGTTGGTCGGCATAATTGTCATAAACAATAAATGAACCAAATATTTATAAATATAATATATACCACATCCGAATCATAGACAGGACGAGAGCCGACGGGGGTGGATACCAAAACCATCGCACTATATAATAACAAACAATAATAAAAGTAAGAAAATTAGACAAGTATCTATCTAAATCATACAAGTAAGAATTTTTTCCTTTTAGAAGAAGATAAGAACAAGAGGCTCACCACGGTTATGCCGGCGACGAGATCGGCGCGGGCGATCGACGGCGGTGAAGACGGGGACGGGACATGACGGACCGCTAAACCTAGACAAATCTTGAGGAAAATGGAGCTTGAAGGTCGAGTTTGGAGAGGAAAGCTTAAGTAGTGTTGCTCGGGCATTTCATCGAACACCTCATGTGCATAGGAGGTGAGCTAGAGCACCACAAACCCCTCCCCTCGCCGGCCAGAAAAAACAGAGCAGTGGGATGCTCTGCTCGCGGGCGAGGGGTATATATGGCACAACATTGGTCCCGGTTTGTGGCTGGAACCGGGACCAAAGGGTGGGGACTAAAGGCCACCCTTTGGTCCCGGTTCCAGCCACAAACCGGGACCAATGGATGCGGGCCAGGAGCGAGGCCCATTAGTCCCGGTTTGTGTCTAGAACCAGGACCAAAGGGTCCAGATGAACCGGGACCAATGCCCCACGAGCCCCGGCCGGCCCCCTGGGCGCACGAACTGGGACGTATGCCCCCATGTGTCCCGGTTCCTGACTGAACCGGGACTAATGGGCTAGGCTGGCCTGGACCAAAGCCCTGTTTTCTACTAGTGGAGACAGCATGATCAAAGTTCAGAAACCACTTCTTGGTTTCTTTTTAATTACCTTGTGAACAGCGGCATTGACATTGGCCCTCTCCTTGTACCCTACCGCCATCGTCAGGAGGTACTTCCGAACCGGCGCCTCCTGGGCATCGCAAACTGAAACAAGTTATTACTAGTAAGCCTGGGTAGAATGGCACGAGTTCAGGATTCAGAGAAGGCGAGAAAGACCTGACCCGGGGATCCCCACAGCCGGCGTAGGTGAAGATCGGACTCCGGAACCACGATGCCCGACAGTAACCTCCCTGCGCCTTCTGGCCTCCTTGCAACATTCACAATCTACAGAAATGGAGCAAGGGTCCCCGCAACAAGGACGGCGACGAACCTCGCGGGCCGAACAATGGAGGCCAAAAGCAGTTCCCTCCCGAGGTAAAAACCGTGAACATGATCTATGTCACCCATATACCCAAGAAGGAGCGGAAGCGTGCACTTCGGGACGTCTACGGCGTAGAGCTGGTGCCCCCGAAATATAACCCATGGTCGGCTTGCCCGATCACCTTCGACCGGAGAGACCATCCGACCAGTATCCGTCATGGAGGAACGGCGGCTCTGGTGCTCGACCCCATCGTGGTTGGATACCACCTCACGAGGGTCCTTATGGACGGAGGTAGCAGCCTCAATCTGGTTTACTCAGATACAGTGAGGAACATGGGAATCGATCCATCAAGGATTAAACCCAGCAACACTACCTTCAAAGGAGTAATCCCAGGCGTCGAGGCATGCTGCTCGGGAACTGCCACCTTGGAAGTAGTCTTCGGCTCGCCCGACAACTTCCAAAGCGAAGATTTGATCTTCGACATTGCTCCCGCAGCGGTTATCACGCACTCCTCAGCCGAACATCGTTCGCTCGCTTTAACGTTGTCCCTCACTACGCATATCTGAAGCTTAAGATGCCAGTGCCTAAGGGTGTCATTACCATTAACGGTAACACTGGACGCTCACTCCGAACTAAGGAACACACAACGACTCTGGCAACCGAAATCCAGGCCGCCAAAGAGGTGTCGGAGGCCCGGTCTACTATCAAGAGGTTGGATGCACGCAAACGAGTCCGAGTCACAGTCCCAGTCCCGGAGTCTTCTCAAGCCCATCCCAAATAGGGATACACGCCCCACAACACGGCCTTCCCAGCCGCAAAATACGTACCTCAGGTGCACAATTTTGCGCTCAAAATTCCATAGGCAGCCGTGGGGGCAAAAGGTACAAGGGTCAAGTGCTCGGATGAAGGTCAGGCCTCGGTGTGGGGACAACCTGACCCGCCTCCGGAGCACGGTGGGTGACGTTAGCGGGGAGATAGCCAGCGCTCTTCAGCTCCTGAATGGCACTCTCAGTGACGATGGAGGCCTCCCACTTGGCCTTAGACCCAGAGCCGGCCATGACCAGATTGAGGAGATGGCCGGAGAGATTCTTGGAAGAGAGAATGGATCTGGGCGCTGCAGCTCAGGAGATGGGGAAAGCAATGGCGCAGGAGGAAGTGAGAGCCTGCGAAGGAAATGGTGGGCGTTCCCCTTTTATTGGCTGCCGTAAGGCCAAGAGTCCTTTTACTGCGTCGCAGACCTCGCAACTTCCCGATATAATCGTGTTGTTATGCGCGCATGGGAAAGCACGAATCATTGATCATATCCCTTAAAACCGGGCATGATCTTCATGTTGATGGGACGTGCCAATGGAGAAACCGCCTCGAACCATGGATTAAGTTTTTATAACTGGCTTGTGGTCATGGCGGGTCGTGACCCTTCGGCAAAAGTTGTTGGGTGAGGGTACTATTCACACTTGAGCGACTGGCCTTCAGGGCTATGCTACGTGTACACTTCGGAAGCTATGACATGGCTTAGGGGACGTGTGGCCAGGGGTGATTAAAGTAACCATAAAAGGAAAGAAACTGGTCCACAAAGCCGATAATTTCCGCACATACCTCGGCTTCGAAGACTAGTTCGGGGGCTACTGAGGGTGTCCCGGACTAAGGGATCCTCGGGCTGCCGGCCTATCTTTCATGGGCCGGACTGGTGGGCCACTCTTGATCCATCAATGGAAGCCCGGACTATAGGCGACTCTGTGCTATGGAAGGAAACCTCTGAAGACTTGGCGTATCCTCCAAGTCAGGATATCGAAACCGGCATGTTTATCCCCTGATAGTGATGGACCATATGTAACCCTAGGTACCCCTGGTGTCTATATAAACCAGAAGGCTAGTCCGTAGAGGGGGAGAACCATTATCGCCATACCCACCTAGGGTTTGTTCATCCGATCTCGTGGTAGATCAACTCTGTAATTGTCATACAAACACATCAATACAATCAAGCAGGACGTAGGGTTTTACCTCCTCGACAGGGCACGAACCTGGGTAAACGTTGTCTCTACGTTCCCTGTTACCCATCGATCCAAGATCCACAGCTCGAGACTCCCTACCCGAGATCTGCCGGTTTTGACGCCGACACTGATCTGCTCGGTAAGCCAACCAACCTGTCATCCAAAGACGGTACCATGTACGGCAACAAGCTTAGTGCGCATAATCACGCCAAGGATGAGCGCCAAGGGCGTGCCCCAACCACTAGTTTGTATACAAAGGGGTGGTGATCAAGGCTGGTGAGCCATCATTAGGTGAATTGGAGGAAGTGATCTCTAAAGAAAAAGATGGTGGCAACACATAAGCTGCCTGAGATCCCTGTGGATCGCTCTGGCAGCGGACATCTCCCTGAAGCCAAGATGCTGCTGCAATGGCAAGACCAAGACCCAAGATGTGATTCATATATTTCCATTTTCAGTTTTGCCCCCCTGAAGAGGCTAAGAGCATCTATAGCCGGACGCCTCAAACCATTCCTCATACGTCCACGGACGCGCCCGGTCAGTGACCGGACAGGGAAGAGAAGGAAAAACGTGACACAATCGGACTCCTCATATCATCCCTATACGCCCGGGCTGTCAGCGAACCCTCATACTCATCTCAATTATGGGGAGGATATGAGGGCTCGCGGACGCGCCCGGGCATTCCGCCACGTAGGACGCGGCCCCACCCCAGACCACATTTTCTCTTTTTTTTTATTAATTCTTTTATTTCTCTCCCCTCATATCCACCAATCACGTGCAAGTACCCGGACATATGAAAAAAAAAATAAGGAGTGTGGCTGCGCGGACGGATAACTAGGGGCTCAAAACGGACACGTCCGGTCACTGACCGGGCGCGTCCACGGGCGTTTAAGGGGTCATATTTGCTATGTCCGACTGTAGATGCTCTAAGAGACATATACATTCGGATAAAACTATAAAAGAAGCTGGCATAATTAAGTTACAGAAATTATTTGTACCCTTCAGGTGGTTAGGCACGAAATGCTAGATTTTTCTGGCCAAGTAAAGTACTCTGCTTTGTGTGCCCACGGTATTAATATACTACACTGAAATGGTGTACCCCGTACAATTTTTTGCCAGGGCATCGAAATGCATGGTAGTAACATGTCTAGTATAGTAGTTTAATTGTTTTTATTCAAACCTCAAAGTTCACTACAAGGTAGTCAAACTTCCAGGGGATACATACCTTGTTAGTAGTTTAACTGTAACTGCATACTTATTTCATCAGGAGTAAAAACACGTTTATGTAAATAGCTTATGTTCCAGCAAAATCAAACTAGCATATATAAGCACACACAATCCTGGTTCCGGTAGCTATTTCATATCATAAATCATAATAGAGCACTGCTATATGGACGGCAACCTTTTGCCCGATCTTCGCACGATGGGTGGAATACTGGAATCACCCATTAGATTGCGTCATTTTGCTAATCACCGCCATTCAAATTAGGCATCGTGCCTGAATCATCCGTGGACGATCGTGTGCAGAGCACTTTCAATCATAATACAGGAAGCATTTTGCTTGGCAAGGGAAGTTGGAGGGACCAGTCCGACAGGCTAACAAAATGACCGAAGGAACAAGAACTTGGCTATTTTACGGCCATATCTTAACCAAGTTACTAAAAGTTCAGTGTGATATGCCACAGAGAAAATCATGTTTGGGTAACCAACTTACAACTTAACAAGATTATACCAAAGCGAAGACTTTCATATATTCATAGCAAACATAGGACAAGACTCTCATAGCAAACATATAAGATAGTAATAAGACCCATATCAGAGTAGGATAACACTCCGAATAAGAAGCACCAAAAGATGAAACTAAACTCCCATGCTTCACTGGCTTGCCAGGGATTAATTCAGACTTCCGCATGATCACCACCTCCTGCCTCACCAGCTCTTTGGTCGTCCACAACACCAGCCAGTGCTGAAGGAAGCAAAGAACGTTAGTCAGTAGTGTACTCAGTAAAATTTCTTGGCACCACTTAAGCGATTTTGTTAAGGCAAACTTAGCATGAGTTGGTGAATTGAACACATCAAACAACACATGGGAATCATATATGAAGTGTCAAGGTAAATATACCTGGTATAGTGTTGAAGCTCGTATAGAGAAAGATGTTCTCAGCAAAACCCCAACCATATCTGTACTTCTTACTTGAAAGCTTCTTAAATTTCAGGGACTTGCGATCAAATGTGAAGGCACCAAGATCTGTGACGACAATGCTCACGTCGGTGCCCTCCAAAGATCCAGCCAACACTGGTGGATGTGAGCGCATGGGATGGCCAATGGGGCGAAGCATCTTGAGGTCAATTGCTCTGAGATAGAGCCAACGATACTCACCATCAATGCTGCACCTCGTGCACACGACGCATAAGCCGTGCTGGTCCTGGTGGACGACCCCCAGCCTACCGCCGGGCCGCGAAATAAGGAGAGGGTTGTGATCAACCAGCTTTTCTGGCAGATCAATAACTGACAGGCGATGCCGACTCAAGTCATACTGGAGAATGCCCAAACCATGATCAAACAGGAAGTAGAGTTGTTTTCCGATGAGGAGACTAGGCCTTCCCAGGAAGCAGTTGTCCGATACAGATCCTTTGTGAATACAGGCCGGAGAAGTCCACTTCTGGGTGTCTGATGAGTACACAGACGCCCGTAGTAGACTACGATCGCCGTCATCCACAAATCCCTCGGTGTCGATACATGCCACGGAAAACGCCCGAGTTGCAGGCTGCATGGTGGCAGCCGTCCACAGAGCAGAGCACCGCGGCTGCGCCGAAGGAGTCAGATTCTCGCAGTTTGGTCCGCCTCCCGGTCACGGGATCCCAGACGACAGCTTCATCGCGCTGTTCATGACACCCAAGAAGAACGCGGCCATGGGGGCAGTCGACCACGAAAGTGCTCTCCCGCTTGGGAATGGGGTTGCGGGGGCAGAACCTTTTTGTCGGGACGAAGCGCTCGGCGTCGTCGGCCACCCAGCTCTGCAGGAAGCCCAGGACCGGAGCTGTTCCATGCAAGGTGAGGTAGCGGCTGCGGAATGCGTTGCCGGAGAGGAGGCGGCACCAAGGTTTGCAGGCGAGGGAGGCGCGGACGAGGATCTCCGGCTCCTCCGGCGGAATGCTGAGCAGGATCTTTTCCACAAGTTCTTCCATCTCCCACAGCTCCCGAACAACCGGCGGCGCCATGGTCCGTGCTAGTGGACGGTGCGGCAAAGAATTTGGATGGAATGGTACGGTCTCCGAATACGATTATCTAGCCATTACCCTAGCTTTGCATCAGCTTATATAGAAGTTCAGATATACGATGCGGTTACAAAATAGTAAATTCTGCCTCGATCGGGCAGTGGTCGATGCACGCACTCAGCTTCATTGATCTATCTTTGTGGCACGCCTGCTCAGCTTCCAATAATCTTCATCAATGCACGCACGCATGCTGAACCGTCACCTACTTGTAGCATGCTTTCCCATATGGATATAAATGAATGGATCTGACTTTCTGCACACTGTTCGGTTTCCCGCTGACTATTTTTCTCATTCAACGAAACCTGGCATGCCATCGTGACTATACGTGATTCAACGAAACCTGGAGTACGAGCAAGGTTAATAATACAGCCGGCTGCTAGCTCTATCTTTGTGGCAAATCATCTAGTATAGCGAACCTAAAAGGAGAACGGCGATGGCATGGACGGGCTCGCGTGCACCCGGTTCGTGGTCGAATTGTTGGATGACGCGTTGCATGCTTCAATGAATGCGCCGTGGGGACACAGGGCGACTACGTCCGTGACAACAGTTGGCTACGAAGACGGCGCCGTAGAAACGAACGGCTGAACACCGGTCCACAATTATGTGGTACAGCTGGCTTGTCCCGGTACAGAACAACGACCGTCGGCTGCAGTCCGTTACGCAAACGGCGTGCGCGAACCGGATAAGTTAATGATGGGCCTCCCCTCGTGCCAAGCCCAAACGATCCATTCAAAGCGGCCGGCCCGTGCCGACACTAATAATAACTAAAAGCAATTCTTCTAAAAAAAAAAAACTAAAAGCAATCTGTCTTTCCTCTCCCTTCGTGAGCCGCTTAAGACAAGAACCACATGGCTATGGCGATGGCGGAGGCGGGAGACGACGCGTTCGAGTTCCTCTCAGATCCAGTTGACAGGTATGGCATGCGGCTACCAAATTTTGTTCCCAGTAGTACCCGCTGTATGTAGACTCGCATCTTAATCCCGTGGAGGTTTATTTTTTCTAGATTTCCCCTGCCGGTTCTCTCCGCCGTAGAATCGTTGGTGGCCGGGTAAGCAAGCCAGGCTCTGGTATGTATGGCCGCTGAGTCGAGCATTGGAGATGCCGGCGATGCTTCGGAGACATTAGAAGTAGATTTGAACAGTGCATGCAATGGAATCGCCCTGTCCACGCCAAATACAGAGCATTCCACGGGCGAAGACGACCCTCAATCTCCTGGGTGGACGAAAAGGTATATCGCACTTCTGCATTGCTTGTAATACATAGATTTTTTTTTTTTTTGAAAATGTGAGTGGCATTTCTGTATTGCATCTTCTCATGAAATATGATCATTAAAGTAAGATACAAACACACACTGCATGAACTGTCAAGATAGGAATGAAAAAACAAGCATTTGAAATTTAGCTTGCAGTTTTCATAAGATTGAGAGCGTTATATCAGTTGCAGGAGTGAGTGGTTGCTGATTACCTTTTTGCATTCTTGCAGGTTGTAAGGGAGTTTTGTTGCATTGAACATCCAGAAGAATCGTTCTGGGTTTAGATTTTTTTTTTAAATAGTTCTGGGTTTAGATTGATGCTATCGTACATGATTTCGTCCTGGAGAAGCGAATTTCAAGTAGAGGAACAACGTCATGCTCAAATGTGAAAACCCAAGTTTGAAACGCAAGATATTGAAAGTGCTTGTGGGCGTCTTACCGCAAAGCATGGGTCTATTATCTTCATCCAGCGAGGAGCTCTGTTGGGGTACAGCTTGTCCAGTTTCGCTTCCAGAACTTGAACAGCTGCTGACATGCCATTGCTTTTCAGTCCTTTCCCTGTCCCAAATTTCCTTGAGATACTACGGCCTTTCATTTCCAGACGGTAGGGTTCTTTCAGCGATAACGATTTCCTGTTGACAAGATGTTCACAAGTTCATTAAGATATATATATCCATGAGTTGCAGAAAATTTTAAAAAGTAAGAGGCATATTCAGAAGAAGATTCATCAGAAATGAGAAACAACAAGCAGATTGAGAAGTTGCAGCTACATCGAGTAGTTTGCATTGTAGTTTTAGATTGTATTGGACAACAAGTAAGAGTTGCAGGCAGTTTTCATAAGTTTCAGATATGTTCAGAGGTAAAGCATTATTCAGAACACAGTTTCTAAAGTTTTATGATGGTATGAAAAAGGTCTCACCTATTAAGTTCAGGCTTGCTGCATTTTTCCATCTTGTTATAGCTGCTGTAGATATCTGAAGCAGATGGTTGATCTATTATGATTCTCACAAATCTCGCGACCACAGTGTCTGGCTCTATCTTTGGTGCTGACCGTGCAAGCATCATTGGCATGTTTTGCCAGGTGCTAGGACCAGCTGCAATAGATGTCAATAGAAGTTGTCATATATGAAAGATACGTTGAGAAAGCAAACAGAAGACAAGTGTATGGAGAATAGTTAATAAGATGTACCAGCACTGGTGTGCAGTGCAGGAGCACCAGCTTGAACTGTAGTTGTATGTCCATGTGCAGCCGCAGCTTGGTTCGGAAAAGGACACCCGTCTTCGGCAAATGGACCTGGGAAAGAGGATTTTTTCATTGATGGGTTGGAAATGAGTTCAAGCAATTTTTGTTATGAATATTTAACTTTTGAACTTGGTCGTACCCACACCTTTCAGGATTATTCAGAGGTTATGTTCATAGGTTGGAAGTATGAAACATTTGGGAAGTGGCAAATTATATGTTAAATGGCCACGTTGAAGTATGTGGAATAAACGGCAGAAATGATTTCGTTCAGATTTGTTGGTTCGATAATGAAAACACCTTTGATGATATGCATGCATTGAGACAACTGTGGCTGGGCTTGTAAGTGAATATATGGAAATGAGGTTGTCAGGAGGAGAGAGGAGATGCTAAAAAGTACCTCCATTTGGGGGTGCTACATGAGCAGCACCGCCCGTAACATTAGTGACATCTTCATTTGCTGCTCCAGGTCCGTTTTCAGAAATATTGTTCGCCATGGGAACTGCATAGTCAGTTATAGTCAGACATTGTATGTGCAGTCTTGAAGCATGTAGCATGTTTTTAAAGTTTTAAAGTATGTGCTGCGGAGTCAAGGCAAATTATGGTCAGACATAAGTTTCTTCAATTTTTATGGTCAGACTATAGGATGTGTCAATAACACGTCTGATGTCAGACAAAAGTAGCGGGTGTGGTAGATACAAATGGCTTGGAGTGTAAATAAGAATGGACGGATAGGCACGAAACACACCATCGTTGGTTGGTAGTGCAGAAGTAGCAACTGGAGCTATAGCATCTTCTCCCTTTGGTGGTGCAGGTGTGTTTGGGGAAGGACCGTTGTCTCTTGCATCTGCACCTGGGAACAGGATTCGTGGATTCATGGGCTGGAACGAAGCAGAATAGTTGACAAATACATGCTGAAGATTCAAGCAAATTTCTAATTACGAGACATTAGACAGTTTAATTTGAATGCGATAGACCAGTTTCTGCAGAATTCTACATCAGAATAAAGGTTGTTGCAATTAATGTCTGCATTCAGCAAATGTAATGGATGTGGATATACTAAATCTACATTGCAAGTAAGAATAGCAAAGACAAGTCGATTGGTTGTTTGGAAACATGCCATCATGCTGTCCATTTGGTGATGTAGGTGTGTTTGGGAAATGAATTGTGTATCTTGCATCTGGAGCTGGGAACAGGAGCAGTAGAGTGTTTTGATGGAATGAAGCATAATTTCAAGTACAATATATGCATGAAGCTGAAATAGATATTGAAGTTTGAATCGAAGGTTCAGACATCTTGGAAGTTCAAATTAAAATACAGAACATTGTTGGAATGTACCTTCGTCTGGGGGTGGTGTACAGATAGGAGCAGCATTAGCAATAGTTCCATCTTCAGCTGAAGTTAGAACTGTCTTAGCAGAAACATTGTTCCCTCTAACAGCTGCATAGTCAGGCAGAAATGTTAGATTTTTGAAACACTTTTTTGTTGATCAATTCTGACTGTTTTTTTGCAAGCTGGAACACGGAGTGTTTTTAAGGCACATTCATGAGAATTAGGCACAGTTTGGAATTTGGACATTCATCCAGTTTCTCAACTTATGGACATAAGATTATTCTAATGAAATTGCTATACATAGATTCATGACAGGAGCGTGCTGCATGGTCAATTGGGTAAAATCTCCTATGATTTTCAAACAAAAAAATATATTTTGAATCAAGTTTTACCTGCTGCCAAAGGGTGAATGCCATGTGTTTCAGGACAAGGCGCTGTTGGTGGACTTGAATCCCATAGCGGTTGATTTCCTGTGACAATGTGAGGTTGAAAGGTTATGCCAGTAAAACACGCATAGGCGAATACATTTTTGCTGAAAGCATGAATGCCCAGATCGCTGATTATGTACCTGAACCCCTGACTGTAAGGTCTGCGGTTGCAATCATCATTTCTGCTGCTGTCTCTCCAGAGGGATGTGCAGAAGAAACTGCAAATGATGTTACTCTGTTTTGTGCATCCAGGGGGGATTTGCAGGGGGGATTGCAGTTTGTACTTCAGTTGAAACGAGAACATGTAAGCAAAGTTAGCAATTTGTCGACAAGAAAGAATTGATTGTATGCAAAAGAAAGGGCACCTGAAGCTTGGTGATCAAGCATAGCACAAATGTCACGCTGCGACCGACGTCGTACGTACCCAATTATTGGTAAATGCGCGGCCCGTCCAGCCCACTACCAAACGCACAGCACGTTACGTGCCATCCCGTATATAACGCGGAGCAAACGGGGCGTAGAAAACTCCGTCATAACCGCTTCGCCGTCTAACACCAACAATCGCTCCCACGGCGTCTCAGGCCGTCACGTGCACACAATAAAAATCCCCTCAACCACCCCAACTAATACCTCGCACGTCCCGCATCCCGAGCCGAACGAACGCACGGCGATACCGTGAGCATGCGGGGACGAGCGCTCCTGTGAATTTTCGACCTAAAAGCCCATTCATATAATAGTTGCTCGCTCTATGGAAGCGGCGATTCGGTACCCGAGCGCAGGTGCTCTTGAAATCGTTGTCGCCCATTCGTGACTTGGCATCCGGAATAATAGCACCAACACGACTGACAGGAGGTGGGGTAAAAAACGCAGTGGACGATATACGATAGTGGTTCGTTTGTGGGACCGCGTCGTAGTAGTGGGACGGAGGACGCGCGCGGCCGTCCTAGTGTGTGGACCAGGTTATTGACGAAATATTCGAGCCGAGAATAAGATAAGGAGCTCCGAACGTTAGCGAAACGCTGAGCCATTTTTTCGGACGTCATTGTCCCACACACAAACATTTTAAGAAGTTCTTGAACTTTTTTTGATTTTGCGAACAAACTTTGAAAAACATGAATTCTTTGTAATTTGTGAACAAATTTTGAAAATGGGAATATGTTTTGAATTAATGAATAAAATTTTAAAATCTGAGCACTTTTGAAAATTTTGAAATTCTAATCTTTTTGAATTTTCAAACATAAGCGAGCAATTTTTGAAATTTCTATTTTTTGGAATTTCTAAAAATATATTCAAAACTGGAACATTTAATAAAAAATGTTTTTTTGAAAAATGCGAACATGTTTAAATTTTGGAATTGTTGAAAAAGAAAAGGGAAAATGAAAGAAAATAAAAAAGAAACAGAACAAAGAAAGAGAAAGAAAAAGAAAAAAAGAAAACAAGAAAAAAAGAAACAGAAAAAAGCGGTTCAAGAACCTTCTATAAGATTCCCAAAACCGTAAAAAAGCGGCTTGGAACCTGTAGTACTTTCCTAAAACCGGAAACAGAAAGCTTTGTGTAAAACTACGAAACGGCCCGGCCCAATACCGGAATCAGAAAGCTTTGCATTACAACGACAATTTGCCGCAACATGGAGCAAATAGGAAATCCGCTTTTGCAGCTTCCAAACCCGCGTGCTCTTGTTGGGCGCTCCCGGCCTTGTAATCCTCTAGACTTTATTTTATGTGGGTGAACTACCTTTGTTTTTGAGTTTGCTTGTACTCTGTTGGTGTGGACTTTATTAATTTAAATCCGGACTTATTTAGTGTTTTATTCTAAAATGAAAATCATCATGGCAAGTGTTAAGTCAACACACGGTTGCCAATCTGCGAAGCATGTAATCTACATGTCTTTGTGTTATATATAATCACCAGAAATTGTATGTTAACAAAAATATCACTTATCAGTGTTCAATAATACAAAGTGTTGCAAATAAACGCTTCATGCCAATAAAAAGCAAATGTACAACAACGAATCCAATAATGGAAAATAATAGAGTAAAAAAATGGTCTCATCTCAACCCCCTCTCGGTCCGTTGTAGATCATTAACAAAACCAGTGGTGTTTTCTTAGTGTTTAGTCAACTATATTATCTGATTGTGTAGTACTCCTTGTGTAACTAACTAAATACGGAAACTAATTTAGGGTTGGGATGATGATCTAGTGGTAGAATTGGCCAGCTCCTTATCGGCATTGTCCATTCTTGAGTCAAAGGCGTGCATCTCCTCGTATTGCCGGTCTTTCACCTACTCATCAAGCATAACAACAATTAATATTCTCATGAAGTATATTGTGTTACCTTAATCAATTAGTACTCTGTAATGTCCATATTTGTACAAAAGAAATGAAATGTACATATCTGCAGACCTTAGCCTTGCTTCCTTGCTTTTCTCCGTTACCCTGCATGCCAATAGAGGGAGTAACACATGCAAATTGAAAGAGAGTATCTAAGAGCATGCCACACACACGCAAGATATGCTTCATACGTAACATGTTCATGCTTTAAGTGGTTGTAGTGTAGTAAGTTGCTTAAACAATTTATGATGTATGACTTTGTGCTTGATAAATATTATGTCAGCACCTTTTAATTATCGGTGCTCCGTCAAGATGACACGGCAGTACAATCCTTCCTACACAGTGAAAATTCAATATATTTAGCTAAATCTTTCCAAATAAACATGCTTTAAGCTCCAACCATACATAATATTCCCTTTGTTTCTAAATATAAGTCTTTTTAGATATTTCAATACGGACTACATAAGAGATTTCAATACAGACTACATAAGGTATGCAAACATGCTTTAAGCTCCAACCATACATAATACTCCCTTTGCATATAGACATATTTTTGAGTATAAATTCACTCATTTTGCTTCATATGTAGTCCATATTGAAATCTCTAGAAGAACTTATATTTAGGAACGGAGGGAGTATCTTTCCTGCGGCCTCTTGATGCTCATTGTGTTTGTATCCTATTGATTCTCTGTTTTGAGCCAAATAAATTCACCCTTCATCGAAAAAAATATCTTTCTTGCGGAAAAAGGGGATGCCACTGAATCAAAACACGTGGATGGGCTCCTGGCATTCGATGATAATGTCTCTCGGCTGATACGAGTTTGAATCATGTGGGCAAGCATTCGATGAAGTTACATTACCTGATCTCTGAGTGTGGGGACTCCGTGATGGACAATATATTGTGCGTCCACGATACCAAATTGCTCTTCAGGGTCCTGCCAGTTCAAAACATAAAACAAACCAAAAAATAGTGAGCCATGACAGGTGTGCACAATTTTTTGAAGTGATTTTCTGGATAACTTGAGTGAATTGCAAAAAACCACCACATTTGGGGCATCGTTTGCAGAAAACCATGAGGTCACTAATCATTTGCAAAAAACACCGCGCATTCAGTAAACTTTTTGCAGTATGTACTGATTGGGCGATTTGCTGTGTTTGAGCGTGTTACCGACAGCTGGGGCCCGATTTCCCCCTACGTGGCATAACGGCCGGGAGACGGCGCCGACTGGTCGAAACGACTTGGTTGGATCGCGTCGGACAGACCGACCATGCCGCCCCACTCCACACTTCTCACTCGCTCCTCTGTTTCTCTCTCGCGCTCGCAACCTCCCTCGGCCTCCTCTCTTCTCCGCTCGCCGCCGGACACCATGGTGTCTTGGAGCGACGGCGAGAGTAGTGAGGACTCTGACGTGCAGTTCATATCTTCCTACAACTCCCCTACTAAGGTCAGTTGGTTCGACCAGGACTGGATTTAGGGTTTCGATTTGGGCATTTGGGATTTAGGGTTTGTGTGGCTTCAACTCAATTTGAACCAGTTATTTTGGGTTGCCCAGATCCCAGCTACAATCGATGACCCGTTGTACACTGGTGCTGCTGACGATTTGAGGGTGACATGCGAGCATGGAAACCAGGGAAGAAATGTGTTGCATTCGAGGGGATAAGCACTAGGAGGAGGTTCATTGCTTGTGCCCTAGAAGTAAGTTAGCAAATTAGTTGAAAATTATCAGTTTACCTCTCCTGTGTAGTATAGCAATTCTGTTCTAGGGTTTACTGTACATTGTTCATAGGGATTGTTCATTGTTCATAGATACTATTCATTGTTCATAGTCATTGTTCATGTTAGGGATGAACATGCTCACAATAATTGTTGTTTAGTTTTGTCAATTGACTCTAACTGAATCTGCACCTTAATTATAACTTTAACTTAACCGAATCTGTAACCTGTGACAACATGTTTGAACTATTTTTTTGTATTGCAGGGAGTTAATAATTGTGGATTAGTGCAGTGGGTAGATGAGGAGTGGCCAGATCATTTGCAGAATGCTCTCCACAAATTGTGGCTTACGTATGAGGATAGCAACCATGCCAATAGGATTGCATGCCTGGAACATTCATCTACTATGCACAATCTAACACAATAGAAAAATCAGTTGCAGGAGACTTATGAGAAGCTTGTTGAAGATGTGAACGACCTCTTGGATTCCCAGGATAATCTGCCACGGGTATATGATCAGAATGATGCTGGGAGCAACATGATAAAGGATGCTAAGATAAAAAATTAAAGGCAGTTGTTGACCAGTTGAAGTTCATTCATGTTGCTTGAGGTAATGTCATTAGCATTGAAGTTCAATCATCTGAAAGAGAAGGAAAAGATGAGCTCTGATAAGAGGACTGGGGATTTTCGCTTTGCTGACCTGAAGAAAGAGAAGGAGAAGCTAGATTGTTACATTGCCGATTTTATTAAAGAGAAGGAGAAGTTCAACATTGAGAAGAGTACTTTGCAGTGTTGTGTTGCTGACCTGAAGAAAGCAGGTGAAAATAACAAGAGGAAGCTGAAGGAGATCAAGGGTATTTGTGATGAAGAATAAATTGTCCTTTCATATGACCATGTGGGTCATTGTCTTTAGTTACTAGCTTTGAACTATGGCTTTGAAATGTGTTAAGTTTGAATCTGTTGAACTAAGTTACTTTTGTAGCATTGAACTATGGCTTGTAATGTGTTAAGTTTGAATCTGTTGAACTAAGTTACTAGCTTTGAACTATGGCATGTAATGTGTTGAGTTTGGATCCTTTAATGAAGGTCTGTTTGTAGTGTTATTTTATTGTTGGTTTGTGATGAATTGTGTGTGATGAAATTTGTGTTTGAAGCCCTAGTTGTTGCATTTAGGGGTTGCTCGACGCCGAGCCACCCTAAGTGACCCACTTGCTTCATTTAGGGGTTGGTCGATGTCGAGCCACCCTAAATGACCCAGTTGCTTCATTTAGGGGTTGGTCGAAGCCGAGCCACCCTAAGTTACCCACTTGCTTCATTTAGGGGTTGGTCGACGCCGAGCCACCCTAAGTGACCCACTTGCTTCATTTAGGGGTTGGTCAACTCCGAGCCACCCTAAATGACAAAGTTGCTTCATTTAGGGGTTGGTCGAAGCCGAGCCACCCTAAGTGACCCACTTGCTTCATTTAGGGTTTGGTCAACGCCGAGCCACCCTAAGTGACCCACTTGCTTCATTTAGGGGTTGGTCAACGCCGAGCCACCCTAAGTGACCCACTTGCTTCATTTAGGGGTTGGTCGACGCTGAGCCACCCTAAATGACAAAGTTGCTTCATTTAGGGGTTGGTCGAAGCCGAGCCACCCTAAGTGACTGCTACTTCTTGAGCTTGCGTTGGTTTTTCCCTTGAAGAGGAAAGGGTGATGCAGCAAAGTAGAGATAAGTATTTCCCTTAGTTTGAGAACCAAGGTATCAATCCAGTAGGAGGAACACACAAGTCACCAATGGTTGCACCTACAGAAATAAACAAATACTTGCACCCAACGCGATAAAGGGGTTGTCAATCCCTTCATGGTTACTTGCAATGATGAGATCTGATAGAGATAGGTATAAAAGATAAATAAAAATGCAAAATAAAGTAAAGGTAAATAAATTGCAGCAAGGTATTTTTGGCTCACCCGTGGCCCTTCTGGCGTCCTCCCGAAGGTTCCTAGGTGTCTTCTAGTCCAAGAAAAATTCTCAAAAAGTTTTGTTTCGTTTGGACTCCGTTTGGTATTGATTTTCTGTAAAAGACAAAAACAAGGAAAAAAATAGCAACTGGCACTTGGCACTAGGTTAATCGGTTAGTCCCAAAAAATGATATAAAATAGCATAATAATGCATATAAAACATCCAAGATGGATAATATAATAGCATGGAACAATAAAAAATTATAGATACATTGGAGACGTATCAGTGACCCACTTGCTTCATTTAGGGGTTGGTCGACGCCGAGTGAGGGAGTCCTGGATTAAGGGGTCCTCGGGCCGCCGGCCCGTTGCTTATGGGCCGGACTGATGGACTACTATGGATCCAAGCTAGGGCGTGGACCCGTGACCGGATAGGAGATCTTTGGAGCCATGGTGTGCCCTCCAAGTCAAGATTTAGCGTGATCTTTCCTTTATTGTAACTGACCGTATGTAACCCTAACCCTACTGGTGTCTATATAAACCAGAGGGTTTTAGTCTATAGGGCTAGAGCAACATCCAATAACCCATTAACCTAGGGTTTAGCTCGCCTGATCTCGAGGTAGATTGACTCTGTAATCATACCATACACATCAAATACAATCAGGCAGGACGTAGGGTTTTACCTCCTATAGAGGGCCCGAACCTGGGTAAACACCATGTTCTTCGTCCCTTGTTCCCCATTGATCCTAGATCCACAGCTCGGGACCCCCTACCCGAGATCCGCCGGTTTTGACACCGACATTGGTGCTTTCATTGAGAGTTCCGCTGTTGGGTCACCGAAGGATCGATGGCTCGCCTGATCATCGGAGATGGCGTCAGCTCCGGGGACCTCTTTATCCCCGGCCAGCTCTTCGCGTTCGCCAGCATCGTGCTGCACGCCAACCCAACTGGTCATCTAGACCAAATCAACAATTTTGCCCCCGAGCACCGGATTAGATTCGGCAACCTGGAGTACATCATGGACGCTCGAGGCGATCTAGTCTTTGTCGGATTCGCAGCCTCACCCGGTACCCCTATGGGCCCCGCAGTACCTACTCCGGAGCTTTCCCCTGATCCGATCTACGGATCGGCCTCAATCCCTCAGCCGGCCTCGAGCTCGGACGGCTCCACCCTGTCTGGAGGCCAGGAATCCCCTTCAACCACGCCAGCGATACCCGCCAAAGACCCAGCTTCAGGCCTCTACGCAGAAGCGGTGTTCGGACGTCACGAGTCACTCGCTACAAGAAATATGTCAACTTGCGACCATCAATATTGGTCACTGAATTGTCATTGTTTTTCATTTGCGACCTTTTTGTGACCAAAAATAGTTGGTCAAAAGCTGACCGTGTTTAATGAAACTTAACGACCTTTGTTGTGAAATGGTCGAAGAAGGCAATGACCAAAATAAAAGGTCGTTGGTTCATCGACCAATTATTGTGGTCATTGGTTGTCTGACCACACCACGTTGGATTCGACGTGGCAAGCTGACGTGGAAAAATTGCGACCAAATGAAAAGGTCGTTGATCAGAATCAGCCCGGTCCAATTCGGTGTCTATATGGGCCGAGTCCAGTAATTCAGCCCATTTAATATATTATTTGCTGCTAATTTTTGTTAGCTACCTGGGCCTGGCCCAACAATTCGGCCTTTTTAATTTCTTTGCCTAGCCCTTTTGACGGCGGATTTTCTTTTTGGTCTTGTATTTTTCTGGGTCGTTTCTTTGCTGGGCCTCTCATGTTTTCCCCTAAGAAATAGTTGTCCATTATATCTTGGGCTAGGCCGAAATAATTGATCCAATCCAAATTTTTTATTATGCCATTGACATTACAACACATCACACTACAAGCTATCTTGGGCCTAGCCCAGTTCTGATACATTTTCAAAGCAACGTGGAATGTTATAGGATCCCAAAATATCTTTACATCCATTCATTCTAGTAGTACATGTCTTTACATCCAAGGAACCAGTAAGTACCAAACAAAACTATTCTACAGCAAAGAAAAAAACTAGATGATAAGACATAACAAAAGTTCCTATTGTCCTCCTTCAACATTTGAAAACCTTCACCTGGCAGTAGATCAATCATGAGTAAGAAACAATATAGCAGCAAAAAAATGTTCAGACGATGCAAAAAATAACAGTCATTACACATGGTATTCAGGTACAGATTGTAAGTCATGGATCCATTAAGACCTGATTAAAGTGGCATTCATGCTAGTTTTTGTGTCGTCGAGTATCTTCATGCAATTGCCACTTGGTAAGGCATTACGATGCCCCAGGAAATGTCCCACACTACAATCAACAGTCTACAGTATGCACAGCTAGGAATTGTAAGTCAGCTTGCATATCCACACCAGAAACTAAGTCACACATGCATGCTACTAATCCACTGTCCTGTAGTTGTGTCAAACCCACCACCATCAGTATTCAGTAGTACTCAACCAATGACAGTAGAAAAATGTACTACCTCGTCACCCATTTCTCACAGGTGCTTGATGAAGTTCTCGAACTGGTTCTTGTACCCAGAGATGTAGCTGCAAACATGCATGGAAGATGCACGCAAAATTAGTTTAAATTGTGAGAGCATACATGGAAAGTCAGCTTAATCACCATTAGCAGTAACCATTAACAAAATAAAATGAATTCTGTTGAGGCAATTCGTAATTATTGTTTCAAAAAGAATGCAATTCATAGTTTTCTTCACATCCAACAAAGAAGCCACTACAGAGTTTCCAATTTTCATTCAATCTTTGCCCATTCTATTTTCCATGTGCAGAATCACTGCTAGTATGAATGCAGAGAAAGTAGGCATTCAGAATGTGTGGCATGTGGTGTGCTTGCAGATAGTCTGATATGTCTAAATTTGCCAAAATCATGAAAGATCCACTGTGCACGCATGCATCGGATAGCAAAATTAAAGATGAATGGATGGATGAACTGAAGCAAAGGAGGTTAGTTACAGGGTGAGATTGGCTGAGGGAGTGCTTGAGAGCCTCTCCGCTGGCCTTGTTGACGAGTGCCATGGCAGCGTAGCCTTCCTCATCCTTGACCCTTGTGTTGTACTTCATGTCCTTGATCCAGTGCTGCATCATATGTGTATATTCAAATCAATCAACCACATGATCAGAGAAGAAATAGTACGTACATAAAAAGTTGCTTGAGCAAAAGCGAAACAGGATTATTGCTTTTCCCCAATTAGAAAAGGACAAGGCAGAAATGCAAGTTTTTAGATCCTAATGGCAAGTTCACTATACTATTTTGGATCGGGATCATGGAAGCATGTGACTGATCTTCGATCGATCTTGCGTGTATGTGTGTACCTGCGTGTCATCGTCGCGATTGGTGCGGACGAGGGAGACCTTGCCATCCCTGGCGGCGAGGCTGAAGCTTTCTTCGCCGGCCTTGTAGAGGATCTTGTACGTCGGCTGCCTGGCATACATAGACAGACATGATTGGTTGAGGATGAATAAGCAACTGGCATTTACACTCAAATGGTTTACACATGGGTATAGATAGAATAAGGATGCTAACCACGAATAAGAACTAATGCAATGACTTAGTTGAGGACAATGGATACAGATCTCCCAAATTCACAAAAACAAGATAGAACAAAGAATAACAAAAGTAATAGGTATTTAGAAAATAGCAGTCTCAAGGTGTTCTTGTGACATGTGGTTGCCGTACATGGAGTCATAATATACTCATGGATATTAAGATTAATAATCTATAGCAGGAAGTGTTTTTTCAGCATGACAGTTGCTTAGTTATTCATGAACTCGCAGGTGCTTATCACCAACTCTCCTCAGACTACTGGTGCACTTCCTTATGAAAATGCTCACCTATCCTGCAAAATCAACGGGATTCACACTCTTATTTCTAGGTTCACATGCTGTATGAGTAGGTGAGCTCAACAACAAAGCTATGCACAAGACAGTATCACCAACTCCTCCCATCAATGCAAAAGTGTGCAGACTGCAGAGTTCAACATGCATCCAGTGTGTAGTGCCAATTGAGTTTGCTCTTGGTAGGGATTAGGGAAATCAATTTGAGAGAACACCGGAGATAAATATGGTTCGTGCCATACTAACTGACCCTAGAAACCTCATAGAGCAAGATCAATCACGCAAATTTTACTCTACAATCTGCACAACCATTCACACAGAGAACCGAGATCCAATCTGCCGTTAGCTAACAACCAGCAGAAGAGGAGGGGGAAAAGAAGGGAGGCCATGTGTGGGTGTACCTTGGGCGATGCAGGATCCCAGGCATACACTACACTACACTAGTAGCGGCAAGTAAAGGATCTTATGTTCTTATCGATGGCATCATCAGTCTTAACCAAACCAGAGCAAGTAAAGGATCTTATGTTCAGAGCATATACTACACTACACTTGCAACAGCACAAGCTTATGTTCAGAGCATACACTACACTAGATCTTACTTAACAGGTGGTTGTTCTAGTCGCCTACAGCCTGCCTCAAGCCCTCAACTCAATACAGCCAATCTACACAGACAATTGACAACTAAAGAATAATGTAGCTTTCTGGTGAAGCAACAAGCATGCCTAGATGGTGACTCCCACGAACAGAGAAACCTACCACTTGGGGACCTAAACGAGGAGCAGCCGAGGTTCCTGCTTGTGTTGCGATCGTTGAAAGAAAAGTATATATTAATGCTTAAACAAGATAAAAAGTACATGGATACAAAAAAGGGTAGCAGGATTAAAAGAATGATTTAGAGAATGGACGACTCGGGCGAGGGAGGCTCGTCGGTAGTGCGCGCGCGGGCGGCAGAGGGGCATCAATTAAAAAGAGCAAGTTTCAGTAACAAGGTTGCAAATCATCCATGAGAGGGCCAGACCACTAAGTGCTAATATTAGCTAACAAGGTGACAGACTATAAATGAAGTGCCAAAATTGCTACTAAGTGTGCACATTAAGAGGAAGGTGTCATTTCGTCACAAAGGGCCAATAGCAGCCATGCTAAAATCCCTATGAATGTTCATAGGAAAGTTTTATAAGCATATGCAAGTTCCAATTTGATCAAAATTTCTACTAGACTACCAGTGTTACAATTTATTTAACATGAGACCACCACTACATACATCAACTAACAAAAACTACAAACGAAAAATACCAACATAGGACTACTATGTACACATGCCCCTGGTCAAATATAACTTCCCAAAACGACAAGTTCTTGAATATATGTACAATTAGGCATGCATCAGTCCATCATGCATAAGATAACGCATTACATAAGAAAGTGAAGGAGAGGGCATGTGGAGCAGCATAGCCTCACTGGATCAGAGAGGAAGCAAGTCGCAGGGGGGTACTTCGTCGGAGCCACGATACAGAGGATGGTACGGTGATCAGACCGCGGGCGGTGGTCGAGGCAGCAACTAGCATCGAGCAGTCCGAAGTCCAGGAGGAAGCAATGCTGGCTGGAGGGGGGACTGCACCTCTTCCTCCTCTGGTTGGTGGCGTCCTACCGATTCAATCTGGTTTTAGCTCCTGACAGACAGATGAAGCAGATCAGATGAGATGGCAACAACTAATTTGCCACTTGATGATATATGTGATGGACTACATACATACATGGAACAGGTGAAGCAGTGTGTTGATAATAATGTAGGTAGCATGGAACAGGAAGTAGATTACTACTCATGTGTATTGTTTTCTAAAAGACCAAGTTGACAAGTTTGTTAAAAAGGAAGATTGGAAAAACATGATAAGGATCCTCATGAGATTGGCGATTGGTACTAAATGAGTTGGGACTAGCACTTGTAGGTGGTTCCTCTGGTTTGAGGCAAGGTACTTGTAGAGGGCTAGGCCCTGGCACACCAGGTGCAAGAAGAGGTCCCTGGGGATCAGCACCATCGTCCGCCGCTTGTAGAGCTCGAACTGGAACTGCCTGGGGCTGGTGGTCGCGTCCGGCAGCTCGTACCGCTGCACCCCTCCCCCTGTCAAGGGGCATGCATCATCACCACACAAGTGAGAGAAGGGAAGGGGAAGGAGAGCGAATCCAAGAGCCTACCTTACCTTGAATTGAAGATGGGTCAGAGGAGGGGAGAACAAGCCCCTTGCCGACGGCTGCCCCGCCTGAGAAGAGGTGAAGGCATCCTGCACCGACCATGTCGTCAGAGGGGAGGGTTCTATGCCGTTGGCGCGATCCCCTCCGGCTCCGCCCGTCTCCTCACGCATGGTAATCGGTTCTGTCCTGGATGGATGCGACCTCCGTCGATTGACGACGGATCTGATTGGTTGGGAACGTGGTCGAGCCGATCTCATCTGAGGGTGAGGAAGAGATGCGCCATGGCCGCCGTCGACTGACCTGCTTCGGGGCCTTGCCATGGCCGCGGGCTAGAGGTTGTTGGGAGGAAGGGGTGCCGACAAAGGGGGCGACTCGGACAAGAGGGGGTGGTGGAAGGGAGGATGGCCGGGACTGGGGGGAGGAGGGACGACGGCGGAGGGACCTGCCGGCGTTGTCGATCTGGATCTGGGAGAGGGAGGCGGCGGCCCATGCTTTCTCAGGAAGGAAGGGAATCGAGGGAATGAGGGCAGGAGGTGAGCGAGAGACGCCGGATCGAGGGACTGAGGGAGGATGTGGACTACTTAGATTGACTACAGTGGGGGTGATCCATGGGCTGCCTCCTGATTGGTTCGAAAAATGAGGAGTATTTAAAATTATTTCTTAGTGCTAAATACAGGGGGTTTTGTGAAGCAGCTACCAAAACTATTTTGAAAAATGGCATCACTAAAATTTTCACTTAATTTAGACCACATTTTATGGATGATAACCAATTTGTATGCATTTCCGATCCTTCTAGCTATTTTTGGCCAAACAAATTTTCGCCGATTCGGTAGGAAGCGGGTCAAATTTGAACTACAGGTGCCTTATACTTTGCTCTTTATTTTTTTCAAAAATAATTTCTAGGTACATAAGTATCTATTTAATCAGAGATACTTCAAAAGTTTTGCAAGATTCGACCCTTAGCTACGAACGTTCATGCTCGCCGTTTTGACCACATTTTGAAACGGTCATAAGAAATTCAAAAAAAATTGAAAACATTGAAAAACTTCGCATTGTGTCATTATATGTAACCAAGTTGCCAGAAAAAAATAATAAACTAATAATACAGCAATTAATTTAAAAAATTGTTCTCAGAAATTAGCTATCATGTGTGAAGATTCATGGCTTTCAAGCCAAATGATCAATCTTATGGCCACATTCATGGCATAGTTTGTTCAAATGATCTCACATTGTGCACAAGGGTGCATCTTGGAATGACATACAATGTTGCCTAAGGAAGTTTTCATTTTCTTTGGACGAAAAATTCATTTTCCATTTTCTGAGTGCCCAAATTGAGTTTTTTTGTGAAGGACCTACCATATATTTGTTGCAAAATTGTACCAAATCAATTTTCTAAAATACTAGGCCATATTTAATGCACAATTGACCAAATGGTTGGGTGCCAAAAGCTTCGATCCACCTCCTGTGAAAAAGAAAAAATTTCGCCGATTTAGTAGGAAGCGGGTCAAATTTGAACTGCAGTTGCCTCATAGTTTGCTCTTTATTTTTTCCAAAAATTATATAGGTACATAAGTATCTATTTAATTAGAGAAACACCAAAAGTTTTCCAAGATCCAACCACTAGCTAGGAACGGTCAAGCCCGCCGTTTTGACCGCATTTTGAAACGGGCATGAAAAATTCAAAATAAATCAAAAAATTGGAAAACCTTCGCATTGTGTCATTATATGTGACCGATTTACCAGGAAAAATTATAAACTTGTAATACAACAATTATTTTAAAAAAAGTGTTCTAAAAAATGAGCTATCATGTGTGAAGATTCAGGGCTTTCAAGCCAAATGATCAATCTTATGGCCACATTCATGGCATAGTTTGTTCAAATGATCTAATATTGTGCACAAGGGTGCATTTTGGAAGGGCAAACAATGTTGCCTAAGGAAGTTTTCGTTTTCTTTGCACGGAAATTTCATTTTCCATTTTTTGAGTGCCCAAAATGAGTTTTTTTGTGAAGGACCTACCATATATTTGTTGCAAAATTGTACCAAATCAATTTTCTAAAATACTAAGCCATATTTAATGCAACATTGACCAAATGGTTGGGTGTCAAAAGCTTCGATCCACCTCTCGTGAAAAAGACAAATTTCCGCCGATTCAATAGGAAGCGGGTCAAATTTGAACTGCAGCTGCCTCATAGTCTGAACTGCAGCTGCCTCATAATTTGAACTGCAGCTGCCTCAAATTTTCTAGGTACATAAGTATCTATTTAATCAGAGAAACACCAAAAGTTTTCCAAGATCCAACCACTAGCTAGGAAGAGTCATGCCCGCAGTTTTGACCGCATTTTGAAACGGGCATGAAAAATTCAAAAAATCAAAAAGTTGGAAAACCTTTGCAGTGTGTCATTATATGTGACCAAGTTACCAGGAAAAATAATAAACTTGTAATACAACAATTCTTTAAAAAAGTGTTCTCAGAAATGAGCTTTCATGTGTGAAGATTCATGGCTTTTAAGCCAAATGATTAATCTTATGGCCACATTCATGGCATAGTTTGTTCAAATGATCTAATATTGTGCACAAGGGTGCATCTTGTAATGGAAAACAATGTTGCCTAAGGAAGTTTTCATTTTCTTTGGACGGAAATTTCATTTTCCATTTTTCGAGTGAGTTTTTTTGTGAAGGACTTACCATATATTTGTTGCAAAATTGTACCAAATCAGTTTTCTAAAATACTAGGACATATTTAATGCACAATTAACCAAATGGTTGGGTGTCAAAAGCTTTGATCCACCTCTCGTGAAAAAGACAAATTTCCGCCAATTCAGTAGGAAGCGGGTCAAATTTGAACTGTAGTTGCCTTATAGTTTGCTCTTTATTTTTTCCAAAAATCATTTCTGGGTATATAAGTATCTATTTAATCAGAAATACATTGTTTGGTGGCGATACGTCGAGTTTTGGACGGTGGCCAAGGGCCCCAACTCCAGAGCGCGTAAACTCGCATGCCCACCACGTGACGGTTGCGTTGCCACCCGTTCTGGGTGGCCTAGGCATGTCTGGTGGGTTGGGCACTCCCCCGGTAGGTGTTAGGAAGAAGAAGGCAATAGAAAAATCTCACGAGGAGATTGAACTAAGCTCAAACATGAATTAGCAGCCAAGTGTTTGATTAGCGGTGGGGAAAATGCACATGGCCAATGAGCCTGAGTTTTGGCCGAGATGATCATCTACTAAGGACACTATCTTGGAAAATTTGCAGCTCAAATGGAGGAGCCTAGGTGTCACTTGCTTTGCAAAGTACCACACTGGACAGAAATATGAATGTTGAAGCTGGACTCAAATGAATGAATGGATTGATCTGAAATTTGGAGGAGGAGGATAATTTGGGCATATTAAGACACTATAAAAATTTCATACCATTTGGATAAATAAAAATGGTACTTCCTTCATAGTGCTCTCCACTGAACAAAAAATTGGGAAAAATGTTGAGGTAAATTGGCTAGATTAAATGAGCTAAAATTTGGTGGAGGGAGATTCTATGGGCAGGGTCATGTCCTGGTAAAATTTTAGCAATTATAAATTAACATAAAATATAGTTGCTTCACAAACTGAAAATATTACCAGAAACAAAGATTGGATGGTGATCTCACATGGATTGTTAGATGGGGCTCAAATTTTGTGGAGAGCTATGATTTGGGAATATAGAAGATGTGGAAAAAATGCAGCTCATTAGGATATGCCTAGCTAGTAATTCCTTCACAACGGTTGTAGCTAAACAGAAAATTTGGAAATTTGCCGAGGAAGATTTACTAGGCAAATGGAGCTGAATTTTGTCATGAGGCAATGATTTGGATAGTAAAGAATGCCCAATTTTTTTGGGAATTTTGGGAATGACAGAAAAATAGGCTGCTTCACAACCTAGGGCAAAAATTGACACATAGGCGAAACTGATGAGGTGGCACCTAGTCATAGCATTGCACCGCAATTTACAAGGCTATGACCATCTATATTGGTCGTGATCAGCTAGAAATAAGGCAGCGGACCAGTGCTGTTTGCTTTACGACCATTTCATGTAAGGAAATTATGACCTTTCTAACCAAAATGATCATTATGGTTTAGGGTTTGGAGCCCTCCGAACAGCTTATGACCAATCGGTCTCAAATGGTCGTAGATTTATGACCAATTCTTCCAGGGTCACTGACAGAAGGTCACAAGTTGACATATTTCTTGTAATTCTCGGCAGAAGCCTCTCCTCACAAGATATATCTGGCCTTGAGCCCCAGTGACGGGTCGACATTCGGGAATCATGAATCATCCCTGGCCGAACTCCCCCTCACCCACTTGGTTTCTAGCCCCAATACGGAGATAGCATCCGAAGACCAGGTTCCATCCTCGGTCTCTCATGCTTATCCGGCCACGAGCCCGACCCCGGGCCTCGAGGTTAACTCAGCCCTGGAAGGCCAGGATTCAGTCCGGGCCTGGATCACCCCTCGCCCCGCCACAACGGAGACCGGTCCTGAGCGGCCGCCACATACTAGCTTGGCAAGCCTCGCCCTGTTAAATGAGGCGCTTGACCGAATCCGGATGATGGCTATTCGAGATGACTCGCCCTCGGCCTGCGTTCAACAGCCCCTCGTAGTGAATTGCAGGGAATTTTATGACCCGCCCACCATCCACCTAGTAGCCACAGTCGAGGACTTAACTGACTTGTTGGATTACACCTCCGAAAACGCCGATTCCATGGACGAAGACAGTGGACCCACGGCCAACCCCGGTGCCCTCCCCCCATCACCGGCAGCTGGATGGCCACGTCCACTTACGACGCCTACATGGTGGACACTCCGAAATACGGTGACGGCACCCCTGGGAAGGATAACGGCAGGCCCAGCAATGAGCCGCCAAAACACCGCAGATAACGTCGCTGCTCCAAGGCACGTCGGAGCCATGCGAGAAAACATGGACACCGAAGAGAACGACACTTCAGACAATGCTAACAACCTTGGTGACCCCAGTGCCGACGAACAACCACAAGACGACCACGAGGAGCATGAGAACCCGCTCAATCTTGAAGACCTCAATGACTCCGAAGATAGTAACTAGCTCCCCCTTTCCGAAGAGGAGGTCAGTTTGGGTGACAAAGATTTCATCGTCCCCGAAGACCCGCTGGATCAAGAGCGGTTCAAACGGCAACTCATTGCCACCGCGCGTAGCCTAAAGAAAAAGCGGCAAAAAATAAAAGCCGAACAGGACACCCTCAATGACAAATGGACTAAGGTCCTAACTGCCGAAGAGGAGTACGACCACGAACGATAGAACAAGAGCTACCCAAAGCGAAAACTACTGCCGCAATTCGATGACGAGGCCATAGAGCAGGCACCTTCAAGGCACACTCAGGAAGAAGAGCGGGACTGCCCCACTCGAGGACATGACAGGATAACTGATAAAGCTGAACAGCCTCCCGCCCCACCTCGCCGTCAAGGCAAGCAGCCATTACGGCCAGTTTATGAGTACGACCTATGCCGCGACCTGGATGCTCGGGTAGGTCTGACGAGGTCCATTTATGGACCCAAAGGAAATCCTCTCGTTAGACGGGACGAATACCAAGCATGGCCAGACCGAAATGACAGAGCTCGGGAGCTGCAACAAGCCGGAATGACAGACCATCTCTGGCGCGACGTCGCCCGAGTCAGGGGCGCCGCTCATCCTCTGTGCTTCATAGATAGGGTGATGCAGCACCAATTCCCGGAAGGATTTAAACCTATAAATATCGAGCCATACGACAGGACAACAGATCCGGCCGTATGGATTGAAGATTTCCTGCTACACATTCATATGGCACGAGGAGACGACCTCCACGCCATCAAGTACCTACCATTAAAGCTCAAGTGTCTAGCCAGACACTAGTTAAATAGCCTCCCCGAAGACTCCATAGGATGTTGGGAGGAGCTCGAGGATGCCTTTCGAGCTAACTTTCAGGGTACTTATGTCCGGCCCTCGGACGCTGATGACCTGACCCACGTAATCCAGCAGCCCGGCAATTTTGGAACCGGTTTTTGACCAAGAAAAACCAGATCGTTGACTGTCCGGACGCCGAAGCTATAGCCGCCTTTAAGCATAGTTTTCGAGATGATGGCTAGCACGTCAGCTCGGCTAGGACAAGCCGAGGACGATGGTAGCGCTTACCTCCCTGATGACCCCCTTCTGCGCTGGAGAGGATAGTTGGCTGGCTCGTAGAAGCACCAACCGAGAAGCCCCCGGCACCTCTGAAGTTCGGGACGGGAACGAAAAGCTACGGCGCAGCAAGAACAAGCGTCGCTAGAACGACGGAGAAGTCGAAGAGACGGCATTAAATGCCGGATTCCGTAATCTGAAGTCCGGGTCACAGAAAACCCTTCTAAAGGCAACCAGGACGGACCAACCATGTTGGATACAATCCTGGACAGGCCCTGCCAGATCCACGGCACACCTGAGAAGCCCGCCAACCACACCAACCATAACTGTTGGGTGATAAAACAGGCCGGCAAGCTCATAGCCAAAGACTCTAGCAAAAGCCCTCGAAGCGAGGACGATGAGAAGCCCCACAGGCCGAATAGTGGAGGCGAAAAACCCTTCCCTCCTGAGGTCAAGACGGTGAACATGCACTACTGGAATCAGGGAATTTGACATCAGCCAGTTCTTTGCCATCTGCTAGCTGACGACAAAGAAGGTCTTTGCCATCTGCTTATAAAAAATGGACGGCAAAGAACTGGCTGATGGCAAAGATACTATTTGCCATCAGCTAGTTCTTTGCCATCTCCAAGCTGACGGCAAAGAATCTTTGCCGTCAGCTAGCGGACGGCAAAGAAGGAAGTGGGCCCCACTAATGAGCTGCTTACAAAAACCCTAACGGCCCACTCTTTGCCGTCTGCTAGCAGATGGCAAAGAGAAAAAAGGCGGACGACAAAGACGGGGCAGACGACAAACATTTAACTTACCTAACGGCCACGCCCCCACCCCGGCCCCTCTCTCTGTTTCTCTCCCTCCCCCTCCTGACGACCACCGCACGCCGTCCCCACCACCCGCCGCGCGACCGCTTCCGTCCACCCCCGCAACCCCAGCCGCCGCCCCCACCACCCCGCCGCCCCACCACCCCACCGCGGTCCCGTCGCCCTGCCAGTCCGGCGCCCCCGCGCCACGCCCCCCCCCCCCGCGCCCCACCGCCCCAGCCCCCCTGCAGCCCCCGTCGCCACCGCCGCCCTGCCGCTCCGATGCCCCGGACACCGCCCTCCGATGAGCCCTTTTTTTCTTTTCTTTTTCTTTTTTCTGTTTAATTGTTAGATTAGATTAGATATTTAGTTTATTGGTAGGTTTAGATTAGTGCTAGGTTTTAGTTAATTAGTCATAATTAAAAGAAGTAGAAAAAAGATGAAAAAGAGAAGAAGAAGAAGAAGAAGAAGAAGAAGAAGAAGAAGAGAAGAAAGAAGAGGAGGAGGAGAGGAGAGAGGGAGGAGGAGAGGAAGAAGAAGAAGTAGAAGAAGAAGCAAGAAGAAGAGAAGAAGAAGAAGAAGAAGAAGAAGAAGAAGAAAAGAAGAAGAAGAAGAAGAAGAAAGGAGAGAGAGGAGAAGAAAGAGGAAAGGAAAAGAAGGAAGAAGAAAAGAGAGAAGAAGAAGAGGAGGAGGAGAGAAGAAGAAGAAGAGAAGAAGAAGAGAGAAGAGAAGAAGAAGAGAAGAAGAAGAGAAGAAGAAGAAGAAGAAGAGGAGGAGGAGGAGGAGGAGGAGGAGAAGAAGAAGAAGAAGAAGAAGAAGAAGAAGAAGAAGAAGAAGAAGAAGAAGAAGAAGAAGAAGAAGAAGAAGAAGAAGAGGGGAAGAGATGAAGAAGAAGAAGAAGAAGAAGAAGAAGAAGAAGAAGAAGAAGAAGAAGAAGAAGAAGAGGGGAAGAGGAGAAATTATGATATGAAGTATCATGATGATCTAAAAACATGACTAGATGTCATTAGCAAATAATATGATTTTTTTCATAGTTTGAAGTGTCAATGCTTTATGTGATGTGATGTCCTAAATTTCTTGACTCGATCGGTAAAATTTACAGGCTTTGTGCTATTTCATCTCCTTGGAGTCATCGTGGTCGAAGTTTTTGGTCCGTGATCCCGCCGTTGTTCGACTACTTCCTCTATAGCCGAGGGTGAGCTACGAATCCACCTTCACCTCCTACGCTCTTTTAATCATGTCAGTAGATTTCATTTTCATGCTAAGTCGCATAACCTAGGCATCTCCCGTCCGAAAGGGTTGCATCAATAAATATGTATGCAGTTGCATATTTATCACCGTAACTCATTCGGATTGTCCAGCGATTTCCATGGACAACCCGAGGATGTGTAGATTGGGTACGTTTTCCATGCTCTACCCCATTCCGAGACAAAATTTCGTCAGCGCCTTCCTGTTGTTCTCCGGATGCACATTCTCTCGGCTTTTTTTGCCGAGACATGTATTTGGAGAACAGCGGGGAGGTGCTGCCGAAATTTTGTCTCGGAATGGGGTAGAGCATGGAGAACGTACTCAATCTACACATACTCGGGTGGGATTAGGACCTATCTTTACCTATTAGAGTGTAGGTTGCATGGACGTAATAAAATTGACAAATTAGATTAACTGATGAATATAGATGCTGAATTATATATATTTCTTGTGTGTCCAGTAGCTAGGCAAGATGAGTGATCATGCATGGATGTACACCTGTCACACTAGTCAGAAAGACATGACCAATGAATGGTTAACAAAAACAAAGGGGTTTGTGAGAGCCGCATTTGCAAATGGCCAGAGGAAAACCTGGTGCCCCTGTATCCGGTGCGACAATTGGAACAAGAGGACAGAGGATGAAAGGGGCAAACACCTGCAGAAGAGTGGTTTTATGCCCGGTTATACGGTGTGGACATTTCATGGTGAGTCTGCCCAACGTGCCAGAGCTGAGGTGGTTCGTCGTCGCACCGATGAGCATGGTACCGAGATGGAAGACATGGTGCAAGACTTTGATGATGCTTGGGATTCGGACGATGAGATGGAGGAATCTGCAAAGGCCTTCAATGAAATGTTGGAGTCTTCAAAATGTCCTCTCCACGAGCACACTGAGCTTTGTCAGCTGGATGCCATCTCATAAGTAATGGCTCTGAAGGCTCAATTCAACTTGGGCAGAGAATGCTACGACGCGATGATGACAGTATTTGGACACTTTCTGCAAACCTGTACCAGTCAGACAAAATCCTCCGTGCACTTAAGATGCCCTATGAGAAGATACATGCCTGTGAGAAAGGATGTGCCTTATTTAGGAGTATGCGGACTTGAACTATTGTCCCATTTGCAAGTCTTCCAGGTATGTTGTGGTAGACAACGGTATGGGTGAGAAGACGCAGACCAAAATCTCCGTTAATGTTCTTCGGTATATGTCAATCGTACCAAGACTTCAACGTCTTTTCATGGTCGAAGAGACGGCCAGACAGATGACATGGCACAAAATGGGCAAAAGAACCGAACTAGATGCAAATGGGAATCTGATGATGGTACACACATCGGATGGTTCTGCGTGGAAGCACTTCGATGCATTATATGAGCAAAAAGCGGCAGATCCAAGGCATGATCGAGTCGCCATCAGCATGGATGGGTTCAATGTGTTTGGTCTGACGGCAACCCAATACAGTTGTTGGCCCGTATTTGTCATTCCACTCAATCTCCCACCGGACAGATTATGCAAAGAACATTTTCTTGACGTTGATAATTCCAGGGCCCAACTATCCGGGGAAGAATATGAATGTGTACATGCAGCCGCTTAAGGATGAATTGCAAGAAGCTTGGGATAATGGGTTCAAGACATACGACGCCGCTAGCAAACAGAACTTCATAATGCGTGTCTGGTACATATACTCGATGCTTGACTTGCCGGCGTATGCGCTATTCGTTGGCTGGTGTGTGCATGGAAGGTTCCTATGCCCCACATGCAAGGAAACTCTTCAGTTTTGTTGGTTGCAGGCGGGTCGCAAGTTTTCTTGTTCGACTTGAATAGACAGTTCCTGGATCCTCGCCATAAGTTCAGGAAAGACAAGAAAACTTCATCAAAGGTAGAGTAGTCAAAACCTCGGCACCACCTGCGTTGACAGGCCAAGAGACCCTGGATCAGTTAAACGCTCTCGAGCCAGATCCAGAGTGTCCATGGTATAATTCGGAACACGCCTGGACTCACAAGACATGCTTGTGGGATCTGCCTTACTTCAAAGACCTCCTTTGCCCACACAGCATCAACATGATGCACATTGAAAAGAATATCGCCGAAGCCCTTTTTGGTACATTGTTCGGCATAGAGGGGAAGTCAAAGGATAATACTAAGGCTAGAGTCGATCAGGAGGCGCTATGTGATAGACTGTTACAAAACATGCAAGAACCAAAAGGAAAGCAGAACTGCACGAAGCCAAAGGCACGGTTTAATCTTGGAAGGCCAGCTATGAGGGAAATTATCTTTTGGGTGAAAATGAAGTTGATGTTCCCCAATGGGTATGCAGCGAATCTAAAGAGGGGAGCGAGTCTTGAAAAATTGAAAATATTTGGTCTCAAGAGTCATGATTGGCACATATGGCTTGAGCAGGTAATGCCCTTGATGTTGCGTGGCTTTATCCCCGAGGATGAATGGCTAGTACTGGCAGAGCTGAGCTATTTCTTTCGTGTTCTTTGTGTGAAAGAACTATTGCTTGGTGTGCTAGAAGAAATGGAAGAGTTGGCACCGGAGTTGATCTGCAAGTTAGAGAAGATCTTTCCACCGGGCTTCTTTAATCCAATGCAGCATTTGATTTTGCATGTCCCGACCGAGGCAAGATTGGGGGGCCCATGCAAAATTGTTGGTGCTACGCAACTGAGAGGATGCAAAAGACGCTTCGAGCAAAATGTAAAAATAAACGTAGAATTGAAGCATTGATGGCCGAGGCATTCATTACTGAGGAGGCGGCAAACTTCGTGACAGCACACTACGAAGCCAAAAATCGTCATTTGCATAATTTGAAGCCTCGGTACAATGCTGGCGACCCTAAAAAAGGTGGATCCAACCTTAGCCTATTCAAAGGGAATCTTGCACCAGCCGGTGCTTCGAAACCAATATCGTTGGATGTCGAAGAATGGCGGACCATTTCATTGTATATCTTCAAGAACCTAACAGAAGTGCGGCCGTACATCGAGTAAGTTCTCGATACATTGTTTCGCAACTTCTAATTCCTTTGAACTGCTCTTATTCCCGGATATTTGATACAGTCGATACGTCGCCAAATTCTCGGATGGAGCGGTGATCCAAAAGGAATCCATCAAAGAGTATGAGCTTCTGGCAAAGCATGGAGGCGGCTTTCCCAGTTTCATCTCTTGGTTCAAACAAACGGTAATTTCCATTAGACCATTCTCCTTTATTTGTCTAATTTGCGGCTAATGCAACAATCCTTTCATATTAAACTTGTATGCTAATTCAGAGTCTATGGACGCCGAATTGAGACAAGTCGCTAATGGTTTTGACTATAAGGTCCATTCATTTGACAAATACGACATCAACGGGTATCGCTTTCATACCTTCGGCAAAGAGCTATCTATGGCCGACCGGAAGTCTACAAATTGTTGTGTCTCTGCTATCGGTGAAGGAGGTACCGAGTATTATGGGAGAGTTGAAGCAATTTATGAACTTCTATTCTATGGTGAAAACCAACTGGACGTCATAGTCTTCAAATGTTATTGGTTCCAGTCGAAGGAGACTAGAAGGACTCATGAACATATAGGGCTAGTCGAAATCAAACAAAGCACCCATTTAGATGTTCGCGATGTCTATATTACGGCTCAACAGGCAACCCAAGTTTTCTATCTACCGTGGGCCTGCCAAACTGATCCAAATCTGAATGGTTTGGATGTCGTTTATGAAGTGCCGCCATGTGTTAGACCACCTCCCTCCAATGAAGAGGATTATGAACCTCACAATAACCCAGACACATATGAAGGAGAATTCTTCCAAGAAACACGTCTTTCCAAAAAACATTTCAAGAACCGCTCTACTTCACCCCAGAACATTGAAGTAGACAGCGACAGTGAATCCGACTTCACCCCTGAGCCGGAACAAGAAGAGGTTACTGCTGCGGATGAACTATCAATGCTTGACCGATTACATAAAGTTGGCCTTCCACATGTTGATGCCGCTGAACCCGATGAGCACGTCATTCATGATAGTGATGATGATGATGCATTTATTGATCCCGGAGCATATATAGACGATCAAGATTATTATTAGTTCATGTCAGGTATTCAATTTGTATTATATACATATATATATTGTTAGTTCATGTTAGGTATTCAAAAAATTTATGTTGTACTTGATGATGATACACTTAAGTTATATACATATTATTATTCATGTCGGTATTAGATTTTTTATGTTGTAATTATTTTGTTTACTCTTTGTCGTGGAAGGTGTTGAGAGATGATGGGCGCGGGTCCGGACCGCTCTGAGGCTCCTTCTTCGTCGGCGCGTGGTGGGAGGGGTACTTCCATTCCACCCTAGTCTCTCTGGAGATCGTTGCTCGATAGTATGCAGACACCGGTGGGAGCTTCTTTGTCGGCATCGTTGCCCACCGGGAGAGGAGGTCGGGGAGGGAAGAAGAGAGGAGGTCGGGGAGGACGTGGCCGTGGGAGAGGTAGGCAGGCTCCTACGCCTTCCTCGCCACCACCCCCAACTGATTCACTCGAGCACAGGACTGCTAGGGTGGACACGTCTGAGGAGGAGGCTATGCGGACTCTGGTCCATGAGCAAATCAGCTGATTCCTGTAGTGATGATCTACGCCAGCCATATACCAAGAAAGGAGAGAAAGCGCGCGCTACAAGATGTTTACGCTGTCGAGCCCGTAGTGCCAAAGTTTAACCCATGGTCGGCTTGCCCGATCACCTTCGGCCGCAGGGACCATCCGACCAGTATCCGTCATGAAGGATCGGCAGCCCTGGTACTCAACCCCATTGTCGATGTATACCACCTCATGAGATTCCTTATGGGCGGAGGCAGTAGCCTCAATCTGATTTATGCAGACACAGTGAGGAAAATGTGGATCGGTCCATCAAGGATCAAACCCAGTAACACCACCTTCAAGGGGGTCATTCCGGGCGTAGAGGCCCGCTGCTCAGGCACGGTGGCTCTGAAAGTGGTATTCGGCTCGCCAGACAACTTCCGCAGCGAAGACTTGATCTTCGATATTGCCCCATTCCGCAGTGGCTACCATGGCCTCCTCGGCCGAACGGCGTTTGCCAAATTCAACGTCGTCCCGCATTACGCATACCTCAAACTGAAGATGCCTGGTCCTTCGGGCGTCATAACGATCAACGGCAACACGGAGCACTCACTCCAGGCTGAGGAACATACTGCGGCCCTGGCAGCCGAAGACCAAGTCGTCGCCAACGGGCCTAGGTATCAGCCCGCCGTAAAGGCCAGAGATACAACTAAACGGGCTCGAGCTCGGTCCCCGTCATGGGAGCCCGCCTGCGTTCGTCGCAAATAGGGACAAGCGCCCCACGGCACGCCCAACATAGTCGCGCTCTATGTGCCTCGTCAGCACAACTTCGCGCTCATGATACCATGGGTAGCCGTTAGGCCCATATCAAACAACAGCACCATGTGTTTAGCTTACCCGAACTATGGGATTACCGCGTCCTCGGACGACAATGGATATGACTCCGGACTCACCCAGCATCAAGCTGCGACGATACGGCTACCTCTCAGGGTTCCTATTCAAGGCCCCCCTCGCCGGCATACGTTTTTCTACATGGACGTCCCCCTTACCCAGCAGAAGCAAAGGTGCAGACATGTAGCAGGGCACAGTTGAGGCTTCGACCCACGCATCAAGGCCCTGTGTAAACCTTACTCTATAAATTTTTCTTTTCTTACTCACCATAAATGCCTCGACAGTTCGAATTGTACGGATAGATGTCCAGAGCTTACGGAAAATAAAAACACCTTTTACGGTGTTCGGGCATCCGCATTGTCTAGCCCTTTTCTTTTTCTTTTTCCGCTCTTCGAACAGCTTGGCATGCACACATTGTGTAACAAATACAAATTGGTTAATTGACCAATATCTTGATCTCTTCATCAGCTCCACGTACCAAGTCCGGCAGTGCTTTCCGCTGTGTGTTCGGCGTCTTGGATATTGCACTATATGCATCAGTTCCGAACTATGTCTTGGGTCAATAGTTGGGTTGCCCGGCTCATGTGCTTACCTTCTTACGTTCTGCACGATCGGCTAAGAGGTAAAGGGAGAACCCCTGCGATTGTACTTATGGCTAGCCCAGCTAAGCACCTCAGGGAAGAAAGCCGAAAACTGGCCATCATAGTAAGCGTGAACTGGTTGGCGATCCGATGAAAAGTGTTAAACTCAAAACTCGTTGGCGATCTATCTGTGTCATACGCAGGGTTCGTCCTAGCACAAACCACGTGATTGCAAAGGCATGCCTCGGCCCCCCTATACATCACAAATCATTGGGGGCTAGTTATTAGCTCCCGTAGTCAAGCTCCTATGGCTAGGTGAAAGCAATAAAGCCGCATAGTCCGATTGCCTAGTCTCTCTCACGCACTACCGCCTTCGGGCACCGAGACGTCGGCTAAGGGTAACAGTGCGGAGACGAAACACCCCTCGTATTACTCACTTGGGGACTAAAGCCAATGACCGGTAACTTTCAGAATAAACAAACGGCCGCACAGGAGTTAAAATAAAATCACCATAGTATAAAACATGCAAACGGGCCGCATTATAAAGCACAAGGTCCAGTTGACAACTTAATACAATCAGTCAATGATTACAACTTTGGAACACTAGCCCTCTATCGCCCGAGCACCATCCATAACTTGTGGGAAATATAGTTTGGGATGGCGATGCTCTTTTCCAACCAGCGGGGGACCAGTGGCCATGTCCATTGGCTTGATCTTAGGCCAATGAACCATGGTCTTCGCAAAGGCCAGCCTAGCTCCCTCAAGGCACGCAGAGCGCTTCACTACATCAATCCAGGGCAACGCGTCACGCAGCTTCTGCACCAAGCTAAAGTAGCTGCTCGGAATCGGCTCTGAGGGCCACAGCCGGACACAAAGGTCCTTCATGGCCGGCCCGGCCATCCGATGTAGCTCCATTAGCTGCTTCATTTGGTTGCTGAGGAGGGGAGAGTGCTCGGGCGCCTGGAACTGTCCCCAGAACAGCCGCTACTCGGTGTCCCCCTCCCGTGTCGCATAGTGCTCCGTCGCATCTGCCACACTCCTTGGAAGCTTGGCGAAAATGCCTGCGGAGCGCCAGACCCGCGTCAGCAATGCGAACCTGTTGCCGCCAAAAACGCTCTGCAGTAAGTATGGCTTACCATCTGCGATCTGCCTCACTTGGCGGAGCTCTTCTCGGGCACCCCGCACTTCAGTCCTGGTCTCCCGGAGCTCTTTTTCCACCTTCGATAGCCCGAAGGACTATTTTATCTGTTTCTGCTTAAGGTCCTCACACTTCGTGACGGCATCCTTGAGCACCAGTTGCACTTCGGCCACTCGAGCCTCGTGCTTCTCGCCGGTGGTCTTCACCTTCTCGAGTTCGGCCACCGCCTTTTTGGCAGCCGCCTTCTTTTCGGCCGCCTCGGCCTCGGCCTGCTTCAGCGCAGCCTTGAGGCCCTCGAACTCCGCAGTGGCAGCTGCAGTCACCAAACACCATGTGCTCAACATACAATAGGGGCATACCTTGTGCCTCATCAAGCCGTTCGTTGACAAGGTCAAGCTCTGCATCGGAGCATTTAAGCTTCTGATCCATCTCCTCCAGCGCAGCGGCATTAGCAGCCGCAGCGAAGGACGATGCCTGCAATATCAAATCAATCATGATACTTTAGTTACTGTCCTACGGACATTTGATCCTCTGTAAGGTTTCCGCAACCCTCACAGAGTCTCGGGGGCTATTATGCATAAGGCCTGCTCAAACTCTAAGCTAAAAGCTAAATCCGTTCTGCAGGGAAAAACATTACTTGACTCACCTCGAAGCCTGTTAAAAGGCCCTGGACGGCATCGTTCAGTCCGATGTTGATCGACCGAACACTTTGTAGAAATGCACTCATAAGGGCGCGGTGTTCGGCGATGATGACGGAGCTATTCATCAACTCCTCCATCGCATCCGGCCAGCCTGCGGCCACTCGGTTGCTGGTTTTCGGCGCAGGCTAGATCGTCACCTCCGAGTGCCTTGGGGGCTCCGGTGCGGCTGGTTGGGAGGGCTCGGACAGTTCGAACTCCCTTCCCGTGTTCGCCAGGAGGGACGCATCCTCCTGGTCTTTGGTGACCAAGGCATCGGCCTCGGCCATGATCTTTTTGCTGCCCTCTCCCGTGTTCTGATGGGGAGGGGTCCTTCGGGACAACACCACCCCGGCCTCTTCAGGGACCAGGCGAGGCGCGGAGCGCGACACTGATCCGCTATCTGCCAACTCGGCGGGCGGAGAGGTCCCCTCTAAGGTCGGCTCAGCAAGGTGGCTGCGCGGGGGGCTGTGATATCACGCGATCAGTTTCTATCAATAAAGGACTGAAAAAATGAAGTGAGTAAGAAATATTGAGGTTCATACCTTGTGGCGGAGGGCTTGACCCTGAGGTCCTTCTCCGGGACCTCTTCGGATGCCACGGACCCCTCATCGGAGTCCGAGCTGTCGGGCAGGACCAACTTGGATCTGCATTGCCTCTTCGAGGCCCGAGGAGGTTGCTCCTCCTCGACGTCTTCAGTTGCCGCCATCTTCTTGGAGTGGGAGGAGGCACTTTCCTCCTCGTCTTCGTCCTCCTCCCTGTCTTGGGCAGACGGGGCCGCAACGACTCCGGCTTTGGTGTTCGGCCGACCTCTCAAGTGGAGGCCTCTCCTGGCCTCTGGTAGGTCTTTCTTCTTCTTTGCCTTCTTCTCTGGCACCTCGTAAGGCGCCACGACTAGCAGCTCCCTAGTTGAGCTGTCTGAGGCTCTTCGGGCAGCGGAGCCGGGCTACTGATCTTCTTGGCCTTCTCAAGCTAGCCCTATGGAAGCAAAAAAAGAAACTTAGACCAAACTTTGTAAAGTATGACCACCCGAATATAAAGCGGGCGAAAGATCAACTACCTTCTTCGGGGGATTTGCGGCATCGGGACCAATGTCTTCATTCTCGGCCGGCCACTCCTCCTGGGGCTTGAATAGCAGCTTCCACACCTTGTCGTGGGTGGTGCCGAAGAAATACTGTATGGTGGCCGGATCCCCAGACTTGTAAGACCACATAGGGGTGGCCCTCTTTTGGCAAGTAAGGAGGCGGCGACCGAGCATTATCTGGACCACATTGGTCAGCTTGGCGCCAGTCTCCATCACGTTGGAGATATGTTTTTGCAGCATCTTCACCTCGTCGGCGGATCCCCAGTTAAGACCTTTCTTGGTCCATGAGGTCAATCTCGCTGGGGGTCCGGATCTGAATTCGGGAACCGCCGTCCAGGCCGCATCCCATGGTTCCATAATATAGAACCATTCCTTCTACCACATCTTGAAGGTCTCGATGAATATGCCCTCTGGCCATTGAACTCAGGTGGTCTTGCTGATCATCGCTCCACCACAGTCCACTTGGGCGCCGCCGACTACCTTCGGCTTGACGTTGAACACCTTCAGCCACAGGCTGAAATGCGGCTGAACTCGTAGAAGGGCCTCGGAAACGATGATGAAGGCCGAAATGTGGAGGAGGGAGTTGGGGGCTAGATCATGGAAATCCAGCCCATAAAAGAACATCAACCCCCGAACGAAGGGGTGTAGCTGGAATCCTAGCCCCCGAATGAAGTGGGGGAGGAAAACCACCCTCTCACCTGGCTTGGGCGTGGGGATGACCTGGCCCTCCTTGGGGGCCCGGTGAGCGACGTTGGCGGACTAGTAGCCGGCTCGCTTCAGCTCCTCGATGTCGCTGTTGGTGACAATGGAGGCCTCCCACTTGCCGTTGGCACCAGATCCGGCCATGGCCGAAGCTAGGGAGAAGCTGGGAAGGAGACCCTCCGCGGAAGGGTAAAGCAGGGCGCTGGAGCTCTGGAGATTGGAAAGGCAACAGCAAGAGGTGGAAGAAGGCGTAGGCTGGTAACTGCAGCTGCTCCCCTTTTATGGGCCGCGGAGAAGCCAAGGGTTCCTTTTTCCACGCCGTGGGCCTCTCCACTTCCCGAGATACTTGCAACGTTATCCGCGGGTGAGATGATCGAAATCATTGATCATATCCCCTAAAAGGGGGGGCACGATCTCCACCTTGATGGGACATGCCAATGGAGGGGTGGCCTCGAACCGCGCATCGAGAACTTCCAGTCATTCGGTGTTATGACCAGACACGACCCTTCATCAAAAAGTTGTCAGGCAAGGGCACTATTCACACTGGAGCACTTTGGCCTTCAGGGCTAAGCAAAGCCGATGCTCCGGATTCCAGACACTACTCAACTCTGAGCACGCGCAGGACAGAATGGAGTACTCGCCTCACAAGCCGAAGACTACGGGATATGCGGATGCCGATCACAAACTCTGGCATTGGAGGCTAGTTCGGGGGCTACTGAGGGAGTCCTGGATTAAGGGGTCCTCCGGCCGTCGGCCCGTTGTTTATGAGCCGGACTGATGGACTACTATGGAGCCAAGCTAGGGCGTGGACCCGTGACCGGATAGGAGATCTTCGGAGCCGTGGTATGCCCTCCAAGTCAAGATTTAACGTGATCTTTCCTTTATTGTAACTGACCGTATGTAACCCTAACCCTACTCGTGTCTATATAAACCGAAGGGTTTTAGTCTTTAGGGCTAGAGCAACATCCAATACCCCATCAACCTAGGGTTTAGCTCGCCTGATCTCGAGGTAGATTGACTCTGTAATCATACCATACACATCAAATACAATCAAGCATGACATAGGGTTTTACCTCCTAGAGAGGGCCTGAACCTGGGTAAACACCGTGTTCTTCATCCCTTGTTCCCCATTGATCCTATATCCACAGCTCGGGACCTGATACGTCTCCAACGTATCTATAATTTTTTATTGTTCCATGCTATTATATTATCTGTTTTGGATGTTTTATATGCATTAATATGCTATTTTATATTATATTTGGGACTAACTTATTAACCTAGAGCCAAGTGCCAATTTCTGTTTTTTCTTGTTTTTGAGTTTTACAGAAAAGGAATATCAAACGGAGTCCAAACAGAATAAAACTTTCACGGTGATTTTTCTTGGACCAGAAGACACCCACGTAACTTTGAGAGAGGGCCAGAAGAGTCTCGAGGACTCCACAAGCCCTCAGGGCGCGCCCTAATGGGGCGCCCCTGGCTTGTGGGTCCCTCGGGAGTCCACCGACCTCCCTCTCAGCACTATAAATTCCCAAATATTCACAAACGAACAGAGGCATCCACAAAAATACTTTTCTGCTGCCATAACCTTCTGTTCCAGTGAGATCCCATCTTGGGGCCTTTTCCGGCATCCTGCCGGAGGGGGATTCGATCACGGAGGGCTTCTACATCAACCCTATTGCCCTTTTCAATGAAGCGTGAGTAGTTTACCACAGACCTACGGGTCCATAGCTAGTAGCTAGATGGCTTCTTCTCTCTCTTTGATCTTCAATACAATGTTCTCCTCGATGTTCTTGGAGATCTATTCGATGTAATATTCTTTTGCGGTGTGTTTGTCGAGATCCGATGAATTGTGGATTTATGATCAGATTATCTATGAATATTATTTGAGTCTTTTGTGAATTCTTATATGCATGATTTGATATCTTTGTATTTCTCTTCTAATTATCGGTTTGGTTTGGCCAACTAGATTGGTTCTTCTTGCAATGGGAGAGGTGCTTAGTTTTGGGTTCAATCTTGCGGTGTCCTCATCCAGTGACAAAGTAGGGGTAGCGAGGCACATATTGTATTGTTGCCATCAAGGGTAAAAAGATGGGGTTTTCATCATATTGCTTGAGTTTATCCCTCTACATCATGTCATCTTACTTAAGGCGTTACTCCGTTCTTATGAACTTAATACTCTAGATGCATGCTGGATAGCAGTCGATGTGTGGAGTAATAGTAGCAGATGCAGGTAGGAGTCGATCTACTTGACACAGACGTGATGCCTATATTCATAATCATTGCCTTGGATATCGTCATAATTTTGCGCTTTTCTATCAATTGCTCGACAGTAATTTGTTCACCCATCGTATGTTTTCTTTCAAGAGAGAAGCCTCTAGTGAAACCTATGGCCCCCTGGTCTATTTTCCATCATATATTTTCATATCTATAAACCAAAAAACCCAAAAATACCTTGCTACAATTTATTTACTTTTATTTTGTTTTACATTTTAGTAATCTTTTATATCTATCTCTATCAGATCTCATCCTTGCAAGTGACCGTGAAGGGATTGACAACCCCTTTATCGCGTTGGGTGCAAGCGTTTGATTGTTTGTGCAGGTGCATAGATTGGAGACTTGCGTGTACCTCCTACTGGATTGATACATTGGTTCTCAAACTTAGGGAAATACTTATCTCTACTTTGCTACATCACCCTTTCCTCTTCAAGGGAAAAACCAACGCAAGCTTAAGAAGTAGCAGGACCCCCTACCCGAGATCCGCCGGTTTTGACACCGACACCGAGCCACCCTAAATGACAGCCTCATCATCATCATAACTAGAAGATCATAAACAAGATCATCATCATCACTGTGTACATGACACCCTCATGCATGAAAGTCTAAATGATAGCATCATAGACAACATAATTATCATCATAGTCTACATGACATCCTCATGCATAAAAGTCTTGATCACAACCATAATTAGGTAACTTACATAGTACCATCACAAACTAGCCAAAATAGGCTGAATTATACTGGTTTCAACATCACAAACTCAAAGTTGTTTTCAACATCACCATCATGAAATTAGTTCTTCTTGCTGCCCTGAGAACAATTGAACCACTCAGACATCTTATAAGATGGTTTTCTCAGCCTTCCAGTACCTGAAGCTCTTGGTGGTATGAAGCTTTTCTTTGCCCTTGGCCTAGCAGTAGATGAACTTGGCCTAGCAATAGTAGCTGAACTTGGCCTAGCAGCAGTAGATGAACTTGGCCTAGGAGCAGCAGCAGTAGATGCAGTTCGCCTAGAAGCAGCAGAAGTAGAAGTACTTGCTACCCTTGTTGCTCTCCTAGTTGCAGGAGGAGCTGATGGAGCTGCCCTAGGTGCTGGTGGAGTTGTACTTCTTGCCCTGGGTGCTGCTGGAGCTGATGGAGCTGGCCTTGGGGCTGATGGATCTCTTGGTGCTACAGTAGCAGATGAAGCTGACCTTGGGACTGTTCGAGCTCTTGGTGCTGCATCAACTCTTCTATTTTCCTGAAGTGACGACATACAAAGATTAGAACATAGTATAAGAAATGTTAGCATAAACTGATGTTTTGGAAGTTTGGAGAATTAACCTGATGTTGGTTCCTTCTCATTGCAAGGGCTGGCTTAAGATTTTTTGTGGCAGCTAGTGTACCTATGCCCACTCAAATTGCAATTACTACAAGTGATTGATGCCATCCTAGAAGTATCCTTGGGAGCTGGCTTTTCAAACTGATTCTTTCTCGTCTTTGTCTTCTTCTTTCCTGGTTTGTCTTTGAAAACAAGTGGCTCTATGTCAGGGGTCCCAGTCTTTTGCCATAGATCAGAACCAGGTACAGGGTAGACAATTGGATTATAGGCTTGTTGATACATTGGTTTCTTGAAGAAACCATTAACAAAATCTTCTGGATGTAGTTTAGCCTTGTTAATTGCTGAAACACCATGATTGCAAGGAACCCCAGTCATGCCCCATTTTCTACACCCACATGTACAATCTTTCAGATTTATTGCATATGTGCTTTCTCCACTTGTAACTTGGTATAGATCAGGTCCAGCCTTGATTGACTGACAGAATCTGGAATGATGTTTAGCTTCTTCCAGCTTTTCAGCATATGTTGGGCATATCTGCCACTTAGTTGTCTCAGTCTTGGTCCTATTGGCATTGAACTTAACTAGCAATTTTGTTCTGATGCCATCAACCATGCTTTGAATTGGTTGTCCTCTCACATCAAGTATCATTTTGTCGAATACTTCACTTATATTGTTGACAACCAAGTCAGTTTTACAATTTGTGTCCATGGCATGTCTAGCCCATGTATGCTTGATACATCTTCGTCGTATCTACTTTTCCTAATGCTTTTACTCTTGTTTTGGACTCTAATTTGCATGATTTGAATGAAACAAACCCGGATTGACGCTGCTTTCAGCAAAACTACCATGGTGTTGTTTTTTGTGCAGAAATAAAAGTTCTCGGAATGGAATGGCATTTTTTGGAGATTTTTTATGGAATAAAAGAAAAATACTGGAGCCAAGAACCACCGGAGGGGGCCCCTGGGTGAGCACAACCCACCAGGGCGTGCACCCCCTCCTAGTGCGCCCAGGTGGGTTGTCCCCACCTGGTGGCCTCGCAGACCCTATCTCCGGCGCTATAAAATCACATTTTCGGAGAAAAAATCAGGGAGAAAGAATTATCATGTTTCACGAGACGGAGCTGCCGCCGCCTCCTGTTCTTCATCGGGAGGCCAGATCTGGAGTCCGTTTGGGGCTCCGGAGAGGGGGATCTTTGATCTTCGTCATCACCAACCCTTCTCCATCGCAAATTCCATGATGCTCCCCACCGGGAGTGAGTAATTCCTTTGTAGGCTCGCTAGTCGGTGAGGAGTTGGATGAGATTCATCATGTAATCGAGTTAGTTTTGTTAGGGCTTGATCCCTAGTATCCATTATGTTTTGAGATTGATGTTACTATGGCTTTGCCATGCTTAATGCTTGTCACTTTGGGCTCGGGTGCCATGATTTCAGACCTGAACAATTTATGTTATCACCATTATATCTATGTTCTAGATCCGATCTTGCAAGTTATAGTCACCTATTACGTGTTATGATCCGTAAACCCCAGAGTGACAGTATTCGGGATACTTTTCGGTGATGACCGTAGTTTGAGGAGTTCATGTATTCACTATGTGTTAATGCTTTGTTCCAGTTCTCTATTAAAAGGAGGCCTTAATATCCCTTAGTTTCCTTATGGACCCCGCTGCCACGGGAGGGTAGGACAAAAGATGTCATGCAAGTTCTTTCCATAAGTACGTATGACTATTTACAGAATACATGCCTACATTATATTTATGAACTGGAGCTAGTGCTGTATCGCCCTAGGTTATGACTATTATATGATGAATATCATCCAACGAATTCACCGATCCAATGCCTATGAATTTACCACATATTGTTCTTGCTAAGTTACTACTTCTGTTGTTACTATTATACTTGCTACAAAATCATTGCTATCACTGTTACCGTTACTGCTACTATTATCACTGCTACCAAAACTATCATATTACTGTGCTACTGATCACTCTACTGCGGATATTTAATCTCCAGGTGTGGTTGAATTGACAACTCAACTGCTAATACTTACAAATATTCTTTGGCTCCCATTGTGTCGAATCTATAAATTTGGGTTGAATACTCTACCCTAAAAAACTATTGTGATCCCCCATACTTGTGGGTTATCAATGCTTGGGTATCTTACTAAGCCATTTCCAAGCTGCTTGACACTCTTTTTTCATGCCATCCATTGCTTGATCATATCCATGCTTAGTATATGAATAACTAGCCTGATCCATGTATTTCTTTAACTCTTCACCTCTAAAGCCAGTTGTTTGAATGTTCTGATAAATATGTCTAAGGCAGAATCTTTGAGGGCAATTTGGGAAGATATTGGTTATTGCTTTAAGAAGACCCTATGTAAGTAACTAATGTTTAAATATGATGGCACAAGACACTATTTGTAACTACTAAGCATGGTCTAATTTGCAATTGTACAACATATAGAGTGGTGATGTATGAGTTACCTTTTGTCTATCAGACATGATAGTGTAGTAGCCGTACTTCCCTGACTCACCACCAAGAGCATACTTAAGCTGTGTTAGAAACCATGACCAGCTGGCAATGTCTTCCTTGTCAACAATTGCAAATGCAATGGGCAAGATGTTGTTATTACCATCTCTACCAGTTGCAGCCAATATTTGTTGCCCTGTGGTTGATACATCTCCAACGTATCTATAATTTTTTATTATCCCATGCTATTATATTATCAATCTTGGATGTTTTATATATATTTACTAGCAACTTCAACTTTATATCATTTTTTGGGACTAACCTATTAACTTAGTGCCCAATGCAAGTTGTTGTTTTTTGCTTGTTTTTTACTTTGCAGAATATCAATACCAAAGAAGTCCAAATGCCACAAAACTTTTTAGAGTTTTTTTTCTGGCAGAAAGAGACCCTGGAAGCTTCTAGAGGCCACGAGAGGAGGCCTGTGGGGCCCATTAGGCACCAGGGCGCGCCAAGGGCCTCTAGCATGCCCTGGTGGGTAGTGGGGCCCACATGCACCGCCTTGACCTACCTCTGACTCTATAAATACTCTAAAATCCCATAAACCCTAGGGGAGTCAATGAAATACTTTTTCCACCGCCGCAAGTTCCAGAACCACGAGATCCAATCTAGAGGCCTTTTCCGGCACTCTGCCGAAGGAGCAACGATCACGGAGGGGTTCTTCATCATCCATGCTGCCCCTCCGATGATGCGTGAGTAGTTTACCACAGACCTACGAGTCTGTAGTTAGTAGCTAGATGGCTTCTTCTCTCTTTTTGATCTTCAATACAATGTTCTCCTCGTCTTCTTGGAGATCTATTTGATGTAACTCTTTTTGCGGTGTGTTTGTTGGGATCCAATGAACTGTGAATTTATGATCAGATCTATTTATAAATATTATTTGAGTTTTCTTTGAACTCTTTTATGCATGATTGTTATAGCCTCGTATTCCTTCTCCGATTTATTAGTTTGGTTTGGCCAACTAGATTGATTTATCTTGCCATGGGAAGGGGTGCTTTGTTATGAGTTCGATCTTGTGGTGCTCAATCTCAGTGACAGAAAGAGACATGACACGCATGTATCGTTGCTATTAAGAGTAACAAGATGGGGTTTATTCATACGTGAGTTTGTCTTGTGTACATCATGTCATTGTTCTTAATGCATTACCCTGTTTCCCCATGAACTTAATACACTAGATGCATGCATGTGTGGAGTAATAGTAGTAGATGCACAATTGTTTCGGTCTTCTAATCTTGGACGTGAAGCCTATATACATGATCATTGCCTTGGATATCATCATAATTATTCGCTTTTCTATCAATTGCCCAACGGTAATTTGTTTACCCACCGTATGCTATTTTCTCGAGAGAAGCCTCTAGTGAAAACTATGGCCCCCGGGTCTATTTCCTATCATATTAAAACCAAAAATACCTTGCTGCAATTTTTTTATTTTGTGTTTTTGTTATATCTATTTAACAAAACCCATACAATTTAATCTATCTCAATACTGTTGAGGGATTGACAACCCCTTCACGCGTTGGGTTGCAAGTATTTGTTGTTTGTGTGCAGGTGTTGTTTACATAATGTTGCTTGGTTCTGCTACTGGATTGATAACCTTGGTTTCTTAACTGAGGCAAATATTTACCTCTGCTGTGCTGCATCATCCTCTCCTATTCGAGGAAATACCAATGCAAATTACAAGTAGCAGTGATCAACTTAATGAAGCAGCCATCAACACTTACAGCAGCACATATTACATTAGTACTAGGACAACATAAATGATTGTGTTTAGAGAAATTAATGCAAGTACCTATCAAGGGTCTGCAGCCATTTAGGAAACCCTCTTTGCAAGCATTCAGGCACATGAACAAGCATTCAGGCAAAAATTTCATTTTCATCTTTGCCACAAAATAGTATTGATTCTTGGGATAAGTGCAAAGATGCTTTTATTACTAAGTATTTTCCTCCCGAGAAAATTATTTCCCTTAGGAACCAAATTATGAATTTTATGCAACTTGAGCATGAACATGTTGAGCAATCTTGGGAAAGAATGAAATTAATGCTAAGGAATTGTCCTACTCATGGTTTAAATCTATGGATGATTATACAAAAAATTGATGCTGGATTGAATTTTGTTTCTAGAAATCTTTTAGACTCCGTCGCGGGTGGCACTTTTATGGAAATTACTTTGGGTGAAGCCAATAAATTACTTGATAATATTATGGGAAATTATTCACAATGGCATACCGAAAGAGCACCTACTAGTAAAAAGGTTAATTCTGTTGAAGAAATTAGTACTTTGAGTGAAAAGGTTGATGCACTTATGAAATTGGTTCTAGTAAAAATGCTCCTATTGATCTTAATGATGTGCCTTTGTCTACTTTGATTGAGCAAAATAATGATCCCATAAATGTGAATTTTGTCTTGAGAAACAATTTTAATAATAGTGCTTATAGGGGTAATTTTAATCCTAGGCCGTTTCCTGGAAATTCCTCTAATAATTATGGCAATTCCTATGGTAATTCTTATAATAATAATAATAATAATAGGATGCCCTCTAATCTTGAGAATAATATCAAAGAATTTATTAATGCTCAAAAAGTTTTCAATACTATGATAGAAGAAAAGTTGAATAAGATTGATGATATGTCTAGGAGCATTGATAGAAGTACGCTGTGACGACCCCGGCTTAATCGTGCACTAATCATACACGCAAATGCACACGATCAAGCCTAAGGACTCACTTGAAGATATCACAACACAACTCTAAAACATAAATAAATTCATACAAGCTTAATATTACAAGCCAGGGCCTCGAGGGCTCGAATACATAGCTCGATGGCATACAAGTGTCAGCGGAAGCGTCAGATATCTGGGTACAGATATATTACAGAACAGAGAGATAAGCCTTCACAGAGGCGGGGCAAAATAAAAACTACGATCGAAAAGGCGTGGGCCTCCTGCCCGGGACCCTCCGATCCTACTCCTGGTCGTCAGACGGCTCCTCGTAGTAGTAGTACTCTCCGGGCTTGTAGTAGTAGTGGTCGTCGACGGGGACATCTGGCTCCGGGGCTCCGTCGTCTAGATGCGACAAAGGAATAAAGGGGGAAAAAGAAAGTAAAGCAAACGTGAGTACTCATCCGAAGTACTCAGCAAGCAAGGATCCACACTACATATGCAACATTTTCAAAAGGGGCTGTATATGTGGACTGGGCTACAGAAATGCCAGAATAGAGGGGTAAACCCTAGTCCTATCGAAGACTAGCATCTTCAGCATCTTCAACGGTCTCGCAGCATTAGAAGAGAGTAGACCAACATAATGTAAAGTATAGCAGTAATGTCATCAACCTCGGCCGGGGATTCTTCCACGACTCCCTGCGAGAAAGCAATCCCAGAGCCGTACTATCCAGTTCTCATCTCCAGTCATGTTCTAGTTGTACCGATCGGGATACAACTCCGAGTGTCCGTTACCGTAGGACAGGCTATCGATAGAAGTTTCTTCCCTGCAGGGGTGCACCAACATACCCACCACGCTTGCTTAACTCCGGCCGGACACACTTCTCTAGGTCATGCCCGGCCTCGGCTAAGCAACACGCCGCAACCCGACCTAGGCTCTAAAGAGAGGTCAGCACGCCGGACTAACCTATGCCCCCAGGGGTCTTGGGCCTTCGCCCTGGGAACCCTGCACGTTGCGAGGACGTTTCGGAAGCAGACCTAGCAACCCCTTATACAAGCGCAGTTGCGTTCCCAGTCCAATCCAAAACGGGCCGCTCCTCGCTGACGTCAATAGAGCTTCGGCTAATGTATACGACGCAGAACGCCCATACTATGCCCACGTGATGGTTAGTGCTATCGGGCCAGAGGCCCCTCGGATCAAATATCCAAACCGTTAGTGGATTAGGAGCGTGCGGAAATGAGCAGAGACTCACAATCGATGTGACCCCGTCGCCCCGTCTCGAGGACTTGCGGCAAGGGCTAAGAATGCCCGGCCACGCCTCGTAGTTATCTCGCGGGCACCTCTCAGGTCAACCCGACTCCACATCACTTCGCATTCATGCTCGCGCGGGTACCCCTCAGGGCCGACCCGTCTTTAGTAACATGTTATCATGGTTCCGTGTTTAGTCATAGTAACCAAGTCTCCGTGTGTCTGACACCAAGGGGGAACCCTGAGGAATCACCCTCGATGGAATTCCCGCTCGATGTTATCATCAAGGTGAACGAATGAGGAATCACCCTCGAGGTCCACACTTGAGAAGTCGCACGACAGCGTCGGTATCGGGGGTGGTGTAGGAGGAATCACCCTCGCTTACGACGACCGATTAACTAACCTACAAGGTTATCATCAGAAGTGCTGACGAGGTATCACCCTCGGCACCCGATAGTAACCCAGTAGTGTCGAGCAATTTAAGGGGGAAGTGACGTGCGGTGCCAGGGTCTGATCTTCGATCCCGTTGCTCGGGTCTTCTGAGAGTCCAGCGGGGCAGTCGGGATATAGTGTGGTCTCTGATGGTCTCTACCCAACCTATTCTAAACAATTTAGGATAGCAGGCAGGTATCAATAGTAGGCTATAATAAACAGGCTATGCAACAAAAGTAGGATAACAGTAGCAGCAGTATCTTCTAATGCAAGCATAAGAGGGAAGAGAGTGGGCGATATTGGAATGCTCAAAATGGGGGTGCTTGCCTGTCTGCTCGACGGCAAGGGCAGGGTCGTCGGGGATGTAGTCGTACTCCGGAGCAGCGTCTGCCTCAGGAGCTACGGCAACGTCGGGGTCTACCGAAAGAGAAGAGGAGGGAGGAAACAAGTAAATATAATGCAATCAGATGCAACACAGTGCGTGCGATGCTATGATGCAGTGCAGGGTTGTCTAAATGTGCCTCTAAGTCATTTTTAGTTATTTTTAGAATTAATCTGGGATTTATTAACCGGTGTATGTGCACTATTCATCTACCGGAATCGAGCTCGGAGTTACGAGTTCTCCTACGTAGGAGGTTCCGACAGGGAAACAGACGGCACGATTAGACTCGTCTCGTCGTTCTGAGCAACTTTCATGTTTTAACTTTTTCGATCTGAGCTACGGTTTAAAAGTTATTAATTTTCGAAGTTTATTTGAATTTCTGGAATTAATTTTATTTACAGAAAATGAATTATGACATCAGCGTGATGTAATGCTGACATTAGCAAGTCAACAGTTGGCTGACCAGTCAAACCTGACATGTGGGTCCAGTGGGACCCACATGTCAGCCTCTGTTTAGACTAACAGTGGATTACTTTAATTAGCAGGGTTAATTAGAGAGTGGGCCCCGTCTGTCAGTGAGACATTAGTATAACTATTTTGTTTTTATTTATTAAAACGTTTAATTAGGTTAATTAACCGCGGGGGCCCACATGTCAGTGGCTTATGGTGAATAGTAACCACGGTTGACCGTGGTCAACGTGGTCAAAATGGCCAGGGGGTCCACGGGTCAGCGTCCCAGAGTGGACCCCACGCGTGCCACGTCGGCCGGCCGGCGTTTAGACGCCGGCGAGCTTGTTTTCGCGGCGACGCGGCTCGGAACTCGCCAGAAATCCACTACGATGAGGCGTTCGGGGTGCGGTTGCTTGCGTTCGAACGAGCGCGTTACGCCGCATCCAACGCAGGTGGTGGCGAAGGCTGCGGTGGCCGGAGTCGTCGGCGGCGAGGTCGTGAGCGGGCGCCGGTGTTCGGGACCGATCGGAACCGGGGCTAGGAAGGACGGGGAGGCACGAGCGCGTGCTTGTTGGACTCGCAGGAGCTCCAGGAGCTCGAAGCTGGGCCCGGATGAGCACGACGGCGTCTGTGGCCGCGGCGGCGAAGTGCACAGCGGCGTCCAGAGCTAGGCAACGACGGCAGCTAGCTACAGAGCGCTAGGGGACTAACGAGGAGCAGCAGGGGGAGGAGAGGCTCACAGTGAAGGCGCACGGTGGCCCGGTGAGATTTTAGGAGCTGCAGAGACGTCGCCGGCGGGGAAGGAGATCTCCGGTGGCCGGGGAAGAAGACCACTCGTTCGGGGCGTTGCCGCGCTCCTCAGCTCCGTCCAGTTGCTCCAGAAGACGTAGTCGACCACGGGGCACCTTCCAGGCACGCTCAGGCGACGCGGGGAGGCCGGTGGCCGCGGTGGCGCTGCCGCGACGGCGTCGAACGCGTCGGCCCTTCTCCAGATCGACGGAGAGGGAGAGGTGAAGAGGGGAAGAGGGGCGACGTGAGGGGGAGCGAGGGAGATGTGGCCAGGGGAGAGGAACGGGGTCTCCCTTATCCCCTCAGCCGGCCTCGGGCTTCGCCGTGGCGAGCTGGGATCGGCGCGGGTGCGCTAGACCATGGCGGCGTCGACACGCAGGAGAGAGGTAAGGGGAGATGGGCTTGCTGGGCTGGGCCAGTGCACTGTGCACTTGGTCCAGTCCAGTTTAAGCCTTTTTCTTTTTCTTATTTTTTGTTTCACTTTTCTTTTCTGTTTTGATTTAATTAGAGCACTTTTGCATTTTTGTAAAGTATGAGAATTGTCCCAAATATTGTAATGCAATATTAGACTTTACCAAAAATTGGTTTGAGCCAAATTGGGTTCCATTTGAAATTGAAATGATTTTAATTGGATTTAATATTGCTGTTTTGGTGCTGTTTCAATTTGTTTAAGTCACTTAATTAACCCAAGTATTACTGGTGATATTTTTATGTGTGCTCTTGGAATATTTGCTAATTAGTGAACATTTTTCCAAAGGTGTTTGAGCAAACTTATTTTGCACTTTTGAATTTTGAGTTGATTTGCTTTGGATAAGCACTATGTTTAGGCACTGCAAATGATATGACTTGGCAATATTAGCAGCTGATCACAGTGGTAGTTACACAGGGGTGTTACAAGTTCTCCTCCTCTAAAAGAAATTCTCGTCCCGAGAATTTAGGAGGTAGAAGGAAAGAGGCCGGGATATTCTTCCCGAAGATGATCCTCGCGTTCCCAAGTGGCTTCATCTTCCGTGTGATTCGACCACTGCACTTTAAGGAACTTGGTCGTCTTCTGACGAGTTCGATGTTCAGTTTCATCAATTATGCGGATCGGATGCTCCTTATAAGATAAGTCATCTTGCAACTGGAGCATCTCGTGATCCACTGCGCGGTGCGGAGATTCCTTGAAGCATTTGCGAAGTTGCGACACGTGGAAGACATCATGAATATGAGAGAATTGTGGTGGCAACTCCAATTTATAAGCCACCTGTCCACATGTGGCAACAATGCGAAAGGGACCAATATAGCGAGGAGCTAGCTTGCCCTTGATTCCGAAACGACGGGTGCCTTTCATAGGAGTGACACGAAGATAAGCATGATCACCTGGTTGATAAGTTAGACCCCATCGCTTGCGATCATAATTGCTCTTCTGGCGGTCTTGAGCTGCTTTGAGATTCTCCCGGACAATTCTGACTTGTTCTTCAGCGTGTTGAATAAGGTCTGGTCCAACGAGAGGTCGTTCCCCAGTTTCTGACCAATTCAGAGGGGTTCGACATTTACGTCCATAGAGAACTTCGAAGGGGGCCATTTTCAAGATGGCTTGATAACCGTTGTTATAAGAGAACTCAGCATACAGGAGAGATTCCTCCCATTTCTTACCGAAGGATATAACACAAGCGCGAAGCATGTCTTCAAGCACTTGATTAACGCGCTCAACTTGGCCTTGGGATTGGGGATGATAAGCTGAACTCCATGTAATGTGAGTTCCCATAGCTTCTTGAAAACTTTCCCAGAACTTGGACGTGAAAAGACCGCCACGGTCCGAACTGATCTCCTTCGGAATACCGTGGAGTGAAACGATTCTGGAGATATACAGCTCTGCTAGCTGGCTAGCAGTGATAGTCTCCTTGACAGGCAGAAAATGAGCAACCTTGGAAAGTTGATCGACGACGACAAGAATAGCGTCGTGACCTTTCTGAGACTTGGGAAGACCAGTAATGAAATCCATCTGCACTTTATCCCACTTCCATAGAGGAATAGGGAGTGGTTGAAGAATTCCAGCAGGTTTCTGATGTTCTGCTTTCACGCGACGACATACGTCACATTCGGCAACGTATCGAGCAATGTCCTGCTTCATTCTGGACCACCAGTACCTCTGTCGGAGGTCGCGATACATCTTGGTGCTACCCGGATGGATAGACAGCGGTGTATCATGAGCCTCCTTCATGACCTTGTCAGTCATAAGCTCGAAGCGAGGTACTACGATGCGGTCTCGGAAATATAATGTTCCATCTTCAGCAACTGAGAAATCCCGGTACTTATCTAGGTGAAGCTCTTTCTTCATTAGGTCAATCTCAACATCTTTGGCTTGCGCTTCCTTAACAGCCTTTTGAAGGTCTGGCTGTACCACAAGGTTATTAAGAGAACCTTGGGGAACAATTCGCACATTCAGCTGATTCAATTCTGCATAGAGACGAGGTTGAGCTCGCCTAACCATGAGGTTGTTGCAATATGACTTGCGGCTCAGGGCATCGGCCATTACATTAGCCTTGCCCGGGGTATATGAAATACCACAGTCATAGTCCGTAATTGTTTCCAACCATCGTTGCTGACGGAGATTAAGATCCGGTTGGGTGAACAAGTATTTCAGACTCTGGTGATCGGTATAAATCTCACACCGATTACCCAGAAGGTAATGTCGCCATAACTTTAATGCATAGATCACTGCAGCAAGTTCAAGATCATGCACCGGATAATTTTCTTCATGCGGACGCAATTGACGTGAAGCATACGCAATCACTCTTCGTTCTTGCATTAGGACACAGCCTAATCCCTGACGAGAGGCGTCGCAGTATATGACAAAGTCCTTTCAAGAATCAGGAGGAGCAAGCACTGGAGCAGAAGTAAGCTTGTCCTTGAGGGTCTGAAAACTTTCCTGACATTTGTCTGTCCACTCAAACTTAACGCCTTTGTGGAGCAGATTAGTCAAGGGCTTGGCGATCTTGGAGAAGTTCTCGACGAATCGGCGACAATAACTGCCTAGACCGAGGAAGCTTCGGACTTGCTTGGCATTCTTCGGAGGAGTCCAGTCAAGGATAGCCTGAACACGCTCCGGGTTAATGGCAATACCGTCCTTGGAAATCACATGTCCAAGGTAAGTCACTTCAGAAAGCCAGAATTCACATTTGAATACTTGGCAGATAACTTGTGCTCTCGAAGCCTCTCCAGAACAAGGCGAAGATGTTCGGCATGTTCTTCCTTATTCTTCGAATATACTAGGATGTCGTCCAGATATACCACGACGAACTTGTCGAGGTAGTCCATGAATATGTAATTCATTAAGCAGGAGAACGTAGCCGGAGCATTCGTTAGGCCAAATGACATGACGGTGTACTCATAGGAGCCATATCAAGTAACGAATGCGGTCTTTGGAATATCCTCTTCTCAGACACGGATCTGGTGATAACCCAACCTCAAGTCGAGTTTTGAGAACACCGAAGATCCAGCAAGTTGATCGTATAAGTCGTTGATCCGCGGAAGCGGATATTTATTCTGAATGGTTGCCTGGTTGATAGGACGGTAATCTTGGACCAACCTATTCGTACCATCTTTCTTCTTGACAAAAAGAGACGGTGCTCCCCAGGCAGAGGAACTAGGGCGAATGAAACCCTTCCTTAAGGATTTATCGATTTCTTCCTTGAGCTCGATAAGATGGTGCAGAGGCATCTTGTAGGGACGCTTCGCAATAGGAGTGGTGCCAGGCTTCAAGTCAATGACGAACTCGACAGCTCTAGCAGGGGGTATTCCTGGAAGTTCTTCTGGAAAAACATCCGGGAAGTCACAGACAACTGGGATGTTCTCGATCCCCTCAAGTGGAGAAGCGTTCAACGCGTTCAAGGCATAGATCTGAGCCTCGGCGTTCTGGGTGAGGTGAGCTTGATAATTCACTATCTCATTCGATGGGTGTAAGAGGTGAACAACTTTAGTGGCGCAATTGATTGAGGCACAATGAGCCTTCAACCAATCCATTCCCAAGATAAGATCGATCTTGGAAGAACTCAGGATAATTGGGAGTGCCTGAAATTTCAACCCCTCAATTTCAACAATGACTTCGGGGCTGAACAGGGAGGCTCGACATCTACCCGCGGGAGTGTCAACCCCTAACGGATGATGTAGGTTGTCACACTTAACGCCATGCATGAATGCAAAGTCTTCCGACATGAATGAATGCGATGCTCCTGAATCAAATAAAACAAATGCAGGTACGGAATTAACAAGAAGTGTACCCATCACGATTTCAGGTTGATCTTGAGCATCAGCCATGTTGACGTGGTAGTTCTGCCCACGACCATAAGAAGGTCTAGCATTGCTGTAGCGAGGCTGAGAATTCCCACGGCCATTACCACGGCCAGTAGAAGGAAGAGCCAACTGATTCTGATTCTGAGAGCAATCTCTGGCACGGTGACCTGGCTGGCCACACTTGAAGCAGAGTCCATTGTCAGGACGTGGTGCAAGAGCTCGGGGTGCTGGAGCTTGCAGAGGCTGCCTCGGTGGTGGAGGAGGCAGACGAGGTGCAGCATAGGAAGGCATGTGCATTGGTGCTGCTGGACGGTACATACTCTGAGGGATCCAGATACGACACTTCTGGGAAGACGAGCCCGAAGATGAGCCCGCCTCACGAGTGCGTCTGGTAGCTTCCTTGTGCTTCTTCAATCCAGTCTCGACCATAATAGCCTTATTCACCAAGGTGGCGAAATCAGGGTAGTCTTGAACAAGCAGGGCTAACTGAATGTCATGGTGCAGCCCTTCGCGGAATTTCTCCTGCCTTCGGTCATCAGTGGGAACGTCCTCTTCAGCGTAGCGAGACAAGTCAAGAAACTCGCGCTGATAAACTTCCATAGATTTATTGCCCTGTACGAGACTACGGAACTCGGCCTTCTTCCGAGCTATGACAGCTTGAGGAATGTAGCGGGCACGGAAAGCAATCTTGAATTCTGCCCAGGTGATGACGGTACTAGGTGGTAGGGTCTGTCGATGAGTAGCCCAACACTGTGATGCGGGACCCTTCAGAAGGTATGTCGCAAAGGTGACATAGTTGACCTGGGCGACACCAGCAGACTCCATCTCATGGGAGATGTCACGCAGCCAATCATCGGCATCCAGTGGATTGACTGTGTTCTGAAAGAACGACGGGTTAAGTCACATAAATTCTGGCAAGGTCATGGAAGGTAGCGGCTGGTCGGCATTGGGACGGGGGAATTGCTGCATAATCCCCGTCATGAATTGGCGGTTGAGTTCGAACTGTTGCATCATCGCAGCCATATAGTCAGGTGGCGGCGGCGGAGGTGGATTGTTGTCAGCCATCCTGCTAAATCGACAGGGGTAGTTTAGCAGAAGCCAATGCGAGTGTAAAACGTCATGCATGATGTAACGTGACGGAATTTAAAAGGTACAGCAGATGCTTAATAGTAGTCATTAAGTCATACAGATCCATACAGCGTCGGTTACATTCGGGCAGCATAACGGCGCAAATTCAAAAGCTAGACATGCTAGGCGGCGCGCAGGCACGCGGTAAGGAAGTACACAACAAGACATAGCAAAGGCTACATCAACGTCGGAGAAAACCACTGAAACGGGGTAGCTGCAAGTGCGGACGACGGACGTTCGTCGCAGAAGGACCCTGCGCTCCATGTGCACTCTGATGCAGAACCCGGTCTCAAACTGTAAGAAGAGGTCCACGTGCAGGCGTGTGACCTCCCACAGCAGGCCAATCGATCCCTAATGGCATCTCGGTCCTGCTCGGGTAAAGAATGTGCTCCGGATGTATCCCTGCATGAACAGCTGGTAGCAACTACGTCATAGCCTCGTATAGTCGTGCTCGAGTGGCGAACAACTCGACAGCAAGAGCCCAAACAGTGCGATCCAGAACCTGAGTACAGTGAATCAGAACTCGCTGATCGTAGCGACGAGGCTCGTACGGGGCACAAACAGCTGTGTAGAATCCAGAAGCATCTCCAGCAGGGGCATACGGAATATAACGATACTCTGAGGCATCCAAGTCAGCACTGAACTGTCCTCGAAGACGTGCGACAGCAGAGTAGGCGGCATCATGGACTGCCATCTCAATCGTCACGCCGATACCGTGAAAACGGTGTAGCTCAGTGTCTGAGTCATCCTGCTGATCGTAGATGCGAACATCAGCATAGTACTGCTCCTGGTTGAACTCGCGATAAACCTCATAGACCATGTACTCGGGGCACCAGCGGTATCCCAGCCTGATCAAGAGGGCGATCAGAACAGCTGGAAACCAAGGGACGTCTCGAGCACAGGTGCGAAGCACAAGCTGTGTCGCAGGGCGAGGTGGAAACAGACGGTCCATCTGAAATAAGAAGATTCAGGATTGTCATTCAACGACGAGAAACATAACAGATCTCGAATGGAAAGATTAAACAAAAGGGAACAATGGAAAGAAAAATGATTATCAGACTAATCAGATCAAAGACAGGGAAATCGCACTGAATCCAGCTCTCCGGGTGTATAGAATTATCGGGATCCTAAGTGTCGGTGTTAGTAAAAAATTTAAACCCGAATAGAAGAGAGATCAGAGTCCCAGAGTAAAGGTCGAGGAATAAAAGATCCTAATACCACCCAGTTGGCGCCGTGGGCCCGTAAGCCACACAGCCAAGTTAGTAAAACAGTTTTCGAACACTAGACTCAACTTCGGCCAAAGAGTTGGAAAGGGGGACTCCTAGAGGCAGTCGGCTCTGATACCAACCTGTGACGACCCCGGCTTAATCGTGCACTAATCATACACGCAAATGCACACGATCCAGCCTAAGGACTCACTTGAAGATATCACAACACAACTCTAAAACATAAATAAATTCATACAAGCTTAATATTACAAGCCAGGGCATCGAGGGCTCGAATACATAGCTCGATGGCATACAAGTGTCAGCGGAAGCGTCAGCTATCTGGGTACAGATATATTACAGAACAGAGAGATAAGCCTTCACAGAGGCGGGGCAAAATAAAAACTACGATCGAAAAGGTGTGGGCCTCCTGCCCTGGACCCTCCGATCCTACTCCTAGTCGTCAGACGGCTCCTCGTAGTAGTAGTACTCTCTGGGCTGGTAGTAGTAGTGGTCGTCGACGGGGACATCTGGCTTCGGGGCTCCGTCGTCTGGATGCGACAAAGGAATAAAGGGGGAAAAAGAAAGTAAAGCAAACATGAGTACTCATCCGAAGTACTCAGCAAGCAAGGATCTACACTACATATGCAACATTTTCAAAAGGGGCTGTATATGTGGTCTGGGCTGCAGAAATGCCAGAATAGAGGGGAAAAGCCTAGTCCTATCGAAGACTAGCATCTTGAGCATCTTCAACGGTCTCGCAGCATTAGAAGAGAGCAGACCAACATAATGTAAAGTATAGCAGTAATGTCATCAACCTCGGCCGGGGATTCTTCCTCGACTCCCTGCGAGAAAGCAATCCCAGAGCCGTACTATCTAGTTCTCTTCTCCAGTCATGTTCTAGTTGTACCGATCGGGATACAACTCCGAGTGTCCGTTACCGTAGGACAGGCTATCGATAGAAGTTTCTTCCCTGCAGGGGTGCACCAACTTACCCACCACGCTCACTTAACTCCGGCCGGACACAGTTATCTGGGTCATGCCCGGCCTCGGCTAAGCAACACGCCGCAACACGACCTAGGCTCTAAAGAGAGGTCAGCACGCCCGACTAACCTATGCCCCCAGGGGTCTTGGGCCTTCACCCTGGGAACCCTGCATGTTGCGAGGACATTTCGGAAGCAGACGTAGCAACCCCTTATACAAGCGCAGTTGCGTTCCCAGTCCAATCCAAAACAGGCCGCTCCTCGCTGACGTCAATAGAGCTTCAGCTGATGTATACGACGCAGAACGCCCATACTATGCCCACGTGATGGTTAGTGCTATCGGGCCAGAGGCCCCTCGGATCAAATATCCAAAGCGTTAGTGGATTAGGAGCGCGCGGAAATGAGCAGAGACTCACGATTGATGTGACCCCGTCGCCCCGTCTCGAGGACTTGCGGCAAGGGCTAAGAATGCCCGGCCACGCCTCATAGTTATCTCGCGGGCACCTCTCAGGTCAACCCGACTCCACATCACTTCGCATTCATGCTCGCGCGGGTACCCCTCAGGGCCGACCCGTCTTTAGTAACATGTTATCATGGTTCCGTGTTCAGTCATAGTAACCAAGTCTCTGTGTGTCTGACACCAAGGGGGAACCCTGAGGAATCACCCTCGATGGAATTCCCGCTCGATGTTATCATCAAGGTGAACGAATGAGGAATCACCCTCGAGGTCCACACTTGAGAAGTCGCACGACGGCGTCGGTATCGGGGGTGGTGTAGGAGGAATCACCCTCGCTTACCACGACCGATTAACTAACCTACAAAGTTATCATCAGAAGTGCTGACGAGGTATCACCCTCGGCACCCGATAGTAACCCAGTAGTGTCGAGCAATTTAAGGGGGAAGTGACGTGCGGTGCCAGGGTCTGATCTTCGATCCTGTTGCTCGGGTCTTCTGAGAGTCCAGCGGGGCAGTCGGGATATAGTGTGGTCTCTGATGGTCTCTACCCAGCCTATTCTAAACAATTTAGGATAGCAGGCAGGTATCAATAGTAGGCTACAATAAACAGGCTATGCAACAGAAGTAGGATAACAGTAGCAGCAGTATCTTCTAATGCAAGCATAAGAGGGAAGAGAGTGGGCGATATTGGAATGCTCAAAATGGGGGTGCTTGCCTGTCTGCTCGACGGCAAGGGCAGGGTCGTCGGGGACTTAGTCGTACTCCGGAGCGGCGTCTACCTTAGGAGCTACGGCAACGTCGGGGTCTACCGAAAGAGAAGAGGGGGGAGGAAACAAGTAAATATAATGCAATCAGATGCAACACAGTGCGTGCGATGCTATGATGCAGTGCAGGGTTGTCTAAATATGCCTCTAAGTCATTTTTAATTATTTTTAGAATTAATCTGGGATTTATTAACCGGTGTATGTGCACTATTCATCTACCGGAATCGAGCTCGGAGTTATGAGTTCTCCTACGTAGGAGGTTCCAACAGGGAAACAGACGGCACGATTAGACTCGTCTCGTCGTTCTGAGCAACTTTCATGTTTTAACTTTTTCGATCTGAGCTACAGTTTAAAAGTTATTAATTTTTGAAGTTTATTTGAATTTCTGGAATTAGTTTTATTTACAAAAAATGAATTATGACGTCAGCGTGATGTAATGCTGACATCAGCAAGTCAACAATCGGCTGACCAGTCAAACCTGACATGTGGGTCCATGTCAGCCTCTGTTTAGACTAATAGTGGATTAGTTTAATTAGCAGGGTTAATTAGAGAGTGGGCCCCATCTGTCAGTGAGACATTAGTATAACTATTTTGTTTTTATTTATTAAAACATTTAATTAGGTTAATTAACCACGGGGGCCCACATGTCAGTGGCTTAGGGTGAATAGTAACCACGGTTGACCGTGGTCAACGTGGTCAAAATGGCCAGGGGGCCCACGGGTCAGCGTCCCAGAGTGGACCCCACGCGTGCCACGTCGGCCGGAACGCCGGCGAGCTTGTTTTCGCGGCGGCGCGGCTCGGAACTCGCCGGAAATCCACTACGGTGAGGCGTTCGGGGTGTGGTTGCTTGCGTTCGAACGAGCGCGTTACGCCGCATCCAACGCAGGTGGTGGCGAAGGCTGCGGTGGCCGGAATCGTCGGCGGCGAGCTTGTGAGCGGGCGCCGGTGTTCGGGACCGATCGGAACCGGGGCTAGGAAGGACGGGGAGGCACGAGCGCGTGCTTGTTGGACTCGCAGGAGCTCCAGGAGCTCGAAGCTGGGCCCGGACGAGCACTACGGCGTCTGTGGCCGCGGCGGCGAAGTGCACAGTGGCGTCCAGAGCTCGGCAACGACGGCAGCTAGCTACAGAGCGCAAGGGGACTAACGAGGAGCAGCAGGGGGAGGAGAGGCTCACAGTGAATGCGCACGGTGGCCCGGTGAGATTTTAGGAGCAGCAGAGACGTCGCTGTGACGACCCCGGCTTAATCGTGCACTAATCATACACGCAAATGCGCACGATCAAGCCTAAGGACTCACTTGAAGATATCACAACACAACTCTAAAACATAAATAAAGTCATACAAGCTTAATATTACAAGCAAGGGCCTCGAGGGCTCGAATACATAGCTCGATGGCATACAAGCGTCAGCGGAAGCATTAGATATCTGGGTACAGATATATTACAGAGAGAAAAAATAGGCCTTCACAGAGGCGGGGTAAAATAAAATACTACGATCGAAAGGCGTAGGCCTCCTGCCCTGGACCCTCCGATCCTACTCCTGGTCGTCGAACGGCTCCTCGTAGTAGTAGTACTCGCCAGGCGGGTAGTAGTACTGGTCGTCGGCTGGGGCGTCTGACTCAGGGGCTCCGTCGTCTGGTGGCATCAAAAGGAATATGGGGGGAAAAGAAAATAAAGCAAACGTGAGTACTCATCCGAAGTACTCAGCAAGCAAGGATCTACACTACATATGCATCATTTTCAAAGGGGGCTGTATATGTGGACTGGGCTGCAGAAATGCCAGAATAGAGGGGGAAGCCTAGTCCTATCGAAGACTAGCATCTTCAACAATCTTCGACAGTCTTGCAGCAATAGACGAGAACAGATGGACATAAGATAAAGTAGTAGTAGTAGTATCATCAACCTCGACCTGAGATCCTTTCTCGACTCCCTGCGAGAAAGCAATCCCAGAGCCGTACTATCCAGTTCTCATCACATGTTCTAGTTGTACCGATCGGGATACAACTCCGAGTGTCCGTTACCGTAGGACAGGCTATCAAAGTTTCTTCCCTGCAGGGGTGCACCAACTTACCCACCACGCTCACTAACTCTGGCCGGACACACTTTTCTGGGTCATGCCCGGCCTCGGCTAAGCAACACGCCGCAACCCGACCAAATACTTAACAGAGAGGTCAGCACGCCGGACTAAACCTATGCGCCCAGGGGTCTTGGGCCTTCGCCCCGGGAACTCCTGCACGTTGCGTACGCGGCTGAAAGCAGACCTAGCAACCCCTTATACAAGCGCGATTGCGTTCCCAGTCCAATTCAGCGCGCGCCGCTCAGTCGCTGACGTCCATTAAGCTCCGGCTGAAGTATACGACGCAGAACGCCCATACTATGCCCACGTGATGGTTAGTGCTATCGGGCCAGAGGCCCCTCGGATCAAATATCCAAACCGTAGTGGATTAGGAGCGCGCGGAAACGAGCAGAGACTCACGATCGATGTGACCCCGTCGCCCCGTCTCGAGGACTTGCGGCAAGGGCTAAGAATGCCCGGCCACGCCTCGTAGTTATCTCGCGGGCACCATCCAGGTCAACCCGACTCCACATCACTTCGCAATAAGCTCGCGCGGGTACCACTCAGGGCCGACCCGTCTTTAGTATCATGGTTTAGTGCAAGTCCACTCATCAATAGTAACTGTGTGTCTGACACCGAAGGGAACCCTGAGGAATCACCCTCGATGGAATTCCCGCTCGATGTTATCATCAAGGTGAACGAAGGAGGAATCACCCTCGAGGTCCACACTTGAGGAGTTGCGCGACGTTGTCGTTATCGGGGGTGGTGTAGGAGGAATCACCCTCGCTTACCACGACCGAGTAACTAACCTACAAGGTTAACATCAGAAGTGCTGACGAGGTATCACCCTCGGCACTCGACGGTAACCCAGCAGTGTCGGCAACTAAGGGGAAGTGATGTGCGGTGCCAGGGTCTGGTCTTCAATCCCGATGATCGGGTCTTCTGATATCCAGCAGGGCAGTCGGGATCAAGTGGAGGTCTCTGTCGTGTCTCTACCCAGCCTATACTAAGCAGTCTAGGATAACCAGTAAGGTAGCAAGGCAGGTTACAATAAACAGGCTATGCAACAGATATAGGAAACAGTAGCAGTAGCAGTTCTAATGCAAGCATAAGAGAGAAGAGAATAGGCGATATAGGCATGTTCAAAATGGGGGTGCTTGCCTGTTTGCTCGGGGGCAAGGACAAGGTCTTCAGTGGTATCGTCGGGGACGTAGTCGTACTCCTGTGCGGCGTCTGCCTCGGGAGCTACGTCAACGTCGGGGTCTACCAAGAGAGAAGAGGGGGAAGAAACAGGTAAACATAATGCAAACAAATGCAATACGGTGCGTGTGATGCTATGATGCAGTGCAGGGTTGCCTAATTATGCATCTAAGTCATTTTAGTTATTTTTAGAATTATTCTGGGATTTAATATCCGACGTGTGTGCACTATTCATCTGCCGAATTCGGGTCCGGAGTTACGAGTTCTTCTACGTAGGGTGTTCCGATGGAGAAACAGACGGCACGATCAGACTCGGCTCGTCGTTCTGAGCAAGTTTCATGTTTTAACCTTTTCGATCCGAGCTACGGTTTAAAAGTTATTAATTTTTAAAGTTTATTTGAATTTCTGGAATTATTTTATTTATCAGAAAATGAATTATGACGTCAGCATTGCGTCATAGTGATGTCAGCAGGTCAACTGCGGTTGACCAGGGTCAAACCTGACACAGCCTCTGTTAGGCTAACAGTGGATTAATCCTAATTATCAAATTAATTAGGATCGTGGGCCCACATGTCAGTGAGTGATTAGGTTAACTAATTAGTTTTAATTTACAAAATGTTTTATTTAAACTAAACAGTAGCGGGGCCCACATGTCAGTGTCTGTAGCTGCCACGTCAACATGGTTGACTTGGTCAACTGGTCAACGTGGGCCCCTGGGCCCACGGGTCAGTGACCCAGGGTGACCTACGTGGCGGCCACGTCGGCGCCGGCGCCGGAGAACGCTCCGGCGACCATTTCGCGCGGCGGCACACTCGGGCGGTGGCCGGAAATCGCCTACAGGCCACCAAAAGGGACGGGGCCGGGTGCGTTCGAACGGCCGCTCGACGGCGCGTCGAATGGTGGTGGAGGTGTGGCCGGAAACGGCGTGTAGCGACGGCGGCGAGCATCGCGGCGGACGCCAGAGTTCGGCCGTCGTCGGATTCGTAGCTAGGGGGTACAGGAGAGCGCGTGCGCGTGCGCGTTCGGCTCCTGGAAGCAGCAGGAACACGATGCCGTGCTCAGACGAGGACGACAGTGATCAGGACCACGGCGGCGAGGCGAACCGCGGCGTCGGGCTCACGGCAACGGCGCTGAACTATCTACGGTGCGCGGGGAGGGCAACGAGAAGAGGCAGGAGGCGGAGAGGCTCACCGAGCGGCGCACGGTGTCCGTTGGAAGCTTAGTAGCGCAGACCGGCGACCGGAATCGAAGAAGCTCGCCGGAGCCAGAGAAGAAGGGGGCGACGGCGTCCAGCGGCTGCAGGGGCTCCGGGCTCCTGCTCGTTGTTGGGGACGAAGTAGCGGAGAGTGGCGGAGCTCGTGGATGTGCTGGCGGAGCTTGGGAACGTCGGTGGCCGCATCTACGGCAAGGCCACGGCGACGGTGGCGCTCGTCGACGGATCTGGGAGGAGAGGGAGAGGCGAGGCGCGCGTGGGAGAGGACGGGGGAGTGGATAGAGTGGCCAGGGGGGAAGCACTGAGGCTTGCCCTTATCCCCTCGGGTGGCTGCGGCGTCGGTGGCCGTCGGCGTATCGCCGCCCGGCTGGCGCTGCCGCGCGCGGCCAGGGGCGCGCCGACACGCACGAGGAGGGAGGTGAGGTGGGCCGCTGTTGGACTGGGCCGCACACTGTGCACTTAGGCCCAGCCAACAGTAGCGTTTTCCTTTTTCTTATTTCTCTTCTCCCTTTTCTTTTATTCTTTTTCTGTTTCAAAATGATTAGGCCACTTGTGCTCTTTTGTAAAATGTGGAAGTTGGCCCAAATATTGCAATGCAATATTATCTCTCACCAAAAAGTGGTTTGGGCAGATTTGGGGTTCATTTGAATTTGTAATGATTTTAAATGGATTTTAATATTCTGTTTAGGTGTTGTTTCACCTTGTTTGAGTCACTTGTCCAACTCCAAATATTTTGATATTGGTTTTAGAAATGTTCCTGGATTATTGGTCATTTAATGAACATTTTCCCAACAGCGTTTGATCAACTTTATAATTCACTTTTGAATTTGAGTTGATTTTCAGATGTGAATTTGAATTGGATCATTAACCCATATGACTTGGCACTGCAAATGATCATGACTTGGCAGTTTTAACAGAGTGACACAGAGTTTATTACAAGGGGGTGTTACAAGTTCTCCTCCTCTAAAAGAAATTCTCGTCCCGAGAATTTAGGAGGTAGAAGGAAAAAGTCCGGGATATTCTTCCCGAAGACGATCCTCGCGTTCCCAAGTGGCTTCATCCTCAGTGTGATTCGACCACTGCACTTTTAGGAACTTGGTCGTCTTTTGACGAGTACGACGCTCAGCTTCATCGAGGATGCGGATCGGATGCTCCTTATAGGAAAGATCATCTTGTAGCTCGGGCATCTCATGATCCACTGCACGGTGCGGGGATTCCTTGAAGCACTTACGGAGTTGCGACACGTGGAAGACATCATGGATATGGGAGAATTGCGGTGGCAACTCCAATTGATAAGCCACCTGTCCACGTCTTGCCACGATGCTGAAAGGACCAATATAGCGAGGAGCTAGCTTGCCCTTGATTCCGAAACGACGGGTGCCCTTCATTGGAGTGACACGAAGATAGGCTTGATCCCCAGGTTGATAGATCACACCCCATCGCTTGCGATCATAATTACTCTTCTGACGGTCTTGAGCTGCTTTGAGATTCTCCCGGACAATTCGGACTTGTTTTTCGGCATGCCGAATAATGTCCGGTCCAACAAGAGGTCGTTCCCCAGTTTCTGACCAATTCAGAGGGGTTCGACATTTACGTCCATAAAGAACCTCAAATGGGGCCATTTTTAAGCTGGCTTGATAACTGTTGCTATAAGAGAACTCGGCATACGGGAGAGATTCCTCCCACTTCTTAACGAAGGATATAACACAGGCTCGAAGCATATCTTCAAGCACTTGATTAACGCGCTCAACTTGGCCTTGGGATTGGGGATGATAAGCTGAACTCCAGGTAATATGAGTTCCCATTGCTTTTTGGAAACTTTCCCAGAAATGGCCAGTGAAAATGCTGCCACGGTCTGAACTGATTTCCTTGGGAATACCATGGAGTGAAACAATCCTGGAGATATATAGCTCTGCTAACTGACTAGCAGTAATAGTCTCCTTAACTGGCAGAAAGTGTGCAACCTTGGAAAGTTGGTCAACGACGACAAGAATAGCATCGTGACCCTTCTGAGACTTGGGAAGACCAGTAATGAAATCCATCTGCACTTTATCCCACTTCCACAGAGGAATAGGAAGTGGTTGCAGAATTCCAGCAGGTTTTTTATGTTCTGCCTTCACGCGACGACAAACGTCACACTCGGCAACATAACGAGCAATATCTTGCTTCATTCTAGACCACCAGTACCTTTGACGAAGATCTCGATACATTTTGGTACTACCCGGATGGATAGATAGCGGTGTATCATGGGCCTCCTTCATGACTTTGTCAGTCATCAGCTCGAAGCGAGGTACTACAATGCGGTCTCGGAAGTACAAGGTTCCATCTTCAGCAATCGAGAAATCCCTGTACTTTTGAAGGTGAAGCTCTTTCTTCATTAGATCAATTTCAGCATCCTTAGATTGCGCAATCTTGACAGCTTTCTCAAGATCTGGCTGTATCACAAGATTATTAGGAGAACCTTGCGGAATGATGCAGAGATTCAGCTTGCGCAATTCTTCATATAGCTGGGGTTGAGCTTGTTTAACCATGAGGTTACTACAATATGACTTGCGGCTCAAGGCATCAGCCATCACATTAGCTTTGCCGGGAGTGTATGAAATACCATAGTCATAATCGGTGATTGTTTCCAACCAACGCTGCTGACGAAGATTAAGTTCCGATTGAGTGAATGGGTACTTCAAGCTCTGATGATCGGTGTAAATCTCACACCGATTACCAAGGAGGTAATGACGCCACTGCTTCAAAGCATAAATGACAGCAGCAAGTTCGAGGTCATGCACTGGGTAATTCTCTTCATGTGGACACAGTTGTCGCGAAGCATAAGCAATAACTCTTCGCTCTTGCATTAGGACACAACCTAGTCCTTGGCGAGAGGCGTCGCAGAAGATCACAAAATCCTTGTGGGAGTCTGGAGGAGCAAGGACTGGAGCAGAAGTCAGCTTGTCCTTGAGGGTCTGGAAGCTTTCCTGACATTTGTCTGTCCACTCAAACTTAACGCCTTTGTGAAGCAGATTAGTCAGGGGCTTGGCAATCTTGGAGAAATTCTCAATGAAACGGCGACAATAACTTGCAAGCCCGAGAAAACTTCTGACTTGCTTGACATTCTTCGGAGGGGTCCAGTCAAGAATAGCCTGAACTCGCTCCGGGTTAACTGCGATACCATCCTTGGAGATGACATGTCCAAGGTAGGTTACCTCAGAAAGCCAGAATTCGCACTTAGAATACTTGGCATATAATTGGTGCTCTCGAAGTCTCTCCAGAACAAGGCGAAGATGCTCAGCATGTTCTTCTTTGTTCTTCGAATAAACCATAATATCATCCAGATATACTACGACAAATTTGTCGAGGTAATCCATGAATATGTAATTCATTAGGCGAGAGAATGTAGCTGGAGCGTTTGTTAAACCAAACGACATGACTGTGTACTCGTAAGAGCCATAACGAGTAACGAATGCAGTCTTCGGAATATCCTCTTCACGGACACGGATCTGGTGATAACCCAACCTCAAGTCGAGTTTAGAAAACACCGAAGATCCTGCGAGTTGGTCATATAAATCGTTGATCCGGGGAAGTGGATATTTATTCTGAATGGTTGCCTGGTTGATTGGACGATAATCTTGGACCAACCTATTCGTTCCATCTTTCTTCTTGACGAAAAGAGACGGTGCTCCCCATGCAGAGGAACTGGGGCGAATGAAACCCTTCCTTAAGGATTTATCAATTTCCTCCTTAAGCTCGATGAGGTGGTGCGGCGGCATCTTGTAAGGACGCTTCGCAATAGGAGTGGTGCCAGGCTTCAAGTCGATGACGAACTCGACAGCTCTAGCAGGGGGTATTCCTGGAAGCTCTTCTGGAAAGACATCCGGGAAGTCACAGACAACTAGAATATTCTCGATCCCATCAAGCGGAGAAGCATTCAACGCGTTCAAGGCATAAATTTGAGCCTCAGCGTTCTGGGTAATGTGAGCTTGATAATTCACTATTTCGTTCGATGGGTGCAAGAGGTGTACAACTTTAGTGGCATAGTTGATTGAGGCATATTGAGCCTTCAACCAGTCCATTCCCAAAATAAGATCAATCTTGGAAGATCTCAGGATTATGGGAAATGCCTGAAATTTCAACCGCTCGATCTCAATTGTGACTTCGGGGCTGAATAGGGTAGCTTGGCACTGGCCCGCAGGAGTGTTTACTGCTAACGGTTGGTGCATCGTTTCACATTTAATGTCATGCATGAGCGCAAAATGTTCTGACATGAATGAATGCGATGCTCCTGAATCAAATAAAACAGAAGCTGGTACTGAATTTACGAGAAGTGTACCCATCACAGTATCTGGTTGAACTGGAGCTTCAGACATGTTGACGTGGTAGCTCTGCCCACGACCATAAGAAGGTCTGGTGTTATAGTTGCGCTGTTGAGGAATACCACGGCCAATACCACGGCCAGCAGAGGGAAGAGCCAGTTGATTCTGATTCTGAGAACAATCTCTAGCACGGTGACCTGGCTTGCCACACTTGAAGCATAGTCCGCTGTCAGGACGAGGTGCTGGAGCTCGAGGTGCTGGAGTTGGCAGAGGCTGCCTTGGTGGTGGAGGTGGCAGGCGTGGTGCAGCATAAGAGGGCCTGTTTGCAGGAGCTGCTGAACGGAACATGCCTTGGGGAAACCAGATGCGTCGCTTCTGGGAAGACGAGCCCGAAGATGAGCCCGACTCACGGGTGCGTCTGGACGCTTCCTTATGCTTCTTAAGTCCAGTTTCAACCATGATGGCCTTATTCACCAAGGTGGCGAAATCAGGGTATTCTTGAACAAGAAGGGCTAACTGAATGTCATGGTGCAGTCCTTCACGAAACTTCTCCTGTCTGCGTTCATCAGTAGGAATGTCCTCTTCAGCGTAGCGAGATAAGTCCAGAAACTCGCACTGATAGACTTCCACAGTCTTGTTTCCTTGGACAAGGCTACGGAACTCAGCCTTCTTCCTAGCTATGACAGCTAGAGGAATGTAGCGGGCACGGAAAGCAATCTTGAACTCTGCCCAAGTGACGACAGTACCAGGCGGCAGAGTCTGTCGGTGAGTGGCCCACCATTGGGCTGCGGGACCCTTAAGAAGATATGTCGCAAAAGTGACATAGTTAATTTCGGCGACACCAGCAGACTCCATCTCATGAGAGATATCACGCAGCCAGTCATCTGCATCCAGTGGGTTGACTGTGTTGCGGAAAAACGATGGACTGAGCCTCATGAACTCTGGCAAGGTAATGGATGGTTGCTGCTGATTAGCATCAGGACGAGGGAATTGCTGCATAATCCCCGTCATAAACTGGCGGTTGAGTTCAAATTGTTGCATCATCGCTACCATGTAATCAGGTGGTGGCGGCGGTGGCGGGTTGTTGTCAGCCATCCTGCTATTTCAACAGGGGTATTTCAGCGATAGCTTATGCAAGTGTTTAACAATAAACATGATGTAACTCGACATTATTGAAAGAGTGCAATAGATGCTTAAAGTAGTCATTAAGACATACAAATCCATACACAGTCGGTTAAAATCGGGCAGCATAACGGCGCAAATTGAAAAACTAGAGACACACTAGGCGGCACGCAGGCACGCGGTAAGGAAGTACACAACGTGACATAGCAAAGGCTACATCAGCGTCGGAGAAAACCACGGAAACGGGGTAACTGCAAGTGCGGACGACGAATGTTCGTCGCGGCAGGATCCTGTGCTCCATGTGCACTCTGATGCAGAACCCGGTCTCGAACTGTAAGAAGAGGTCCACGTGCAGGCGTGTGACCTCCCACTGCAGGCCAATCAATACCTGGCGGCATCTCGGTCCTGCGTGGGTAAAGAATATCCTCCGGATGTATCCCTGCATGAACAGCTGGTAGCAACTGTGTCATTGCCTCGTAGTAGTGTGCTCGAGTAGCGAACAACTCGACGGCCAGAGCCCGAACAGTGCAATCCAGAGCCTGAGTGCACTGAATCAGAACCTGCGGGTCGTAGCGTCGAGACTCGTACGGGGCACAGATAGCTGTGTAAAATCCAGTAGCATCTCCAACAGGTGCATACGGAATGTACCGAAACACAGTATCATCCAAGTTAGCATTGTGCTCTCCTCGGAGACGTGCGACAGCAGAGTAGGCGGCATCATGTACTGCCATCTCAATCGTCACGCCTAATCCATGAAAAAGGTGTAGCTCGGTGTCTGAGTTGTTCTGCTGATCATAAATCCGAACTTCAGCATAGTACTGTTCCTGGTTGAACTCGCGGTAAACCTCATAGACCATGTACTCGGGATACCAGCGGTAACCCAGTCTACTCAGGAGGGCGATCAGAACAGCTGGAAATCCAGGGGCATCACGAGCCCAAGTGTGACGCACAAGCTGGGTCGTAGGCCGCGGTGGAAACAGTCGATCCATCTGAAACAGAGAAGTTCAGGGTGGTCATAAGACAATGAGAAGTATAACCGATCCGAGAAGGAAAGGTTAAACAAAACAATGGAAAGGAAAATGATTATCACACTAATCAGATCAACGTCAGGGAAATCGCACTGAATCCAGCTCTCCGGGTGGATAGAATTAACGAGAACCTAAATGTCGGTGTTAGTAATTTTATTAAACCCGAATAGATGAGAGATTAGAATCCCAGAGTAAAGACGAGGAATAAAAGATCCTAATACCACCCAGTTGGTGATGTGGGCCCGTAAGCCACACAGCCAAGTTAGTAAAATAGTTTTTGACCACTAGACTCAACTTCGGCCAAAGAGTTGGAAAGGGGGACTACTAGAGGCAGTCGGCTCTGATACCAACCTGTGACGACCCCGGCTTAATCGTGCACTAATCATACACGCAAATGCGCACGATCAAGCCTAAGGACTCACTTGAAGATATCACAACACAACTCTAAAACATAAATAAAGTCATACAAGCTTAATATTACAAGCCAGGGCCTCGAGGGCTCGAATACATAGCTCGATGGCATACAAGCGTCAGCGGAAGCATTAGATATCTGGGTACAGATATATTACAGAGAGAAAAAATAGGCCTTCACAGAGGCGGGGTAAAATAAAATACTACGATCGAAAGGCGTAGGCCTCCTGCCCTGGACCCTCCGATCCTACTCCTGGTCGTCGAACGGATCCTCGTAGTAGTAGTACTCGCCAGGCGGGTAGTAGTACTGGTCGTCGGCTGGGGCGTCTGACTCAGGGGCTCCGTCGTCTGGTGGCATCAAAAGGAATATGGGGGAAAAAGAAAATAAAGCAAACGTGAGTACTCATCCGAAGTACTCAGCAAGCAAGGATCTACACTACATATGCATCATTTTCAAAGGGGGCTGTATATGTGGACTGGGCTGCAGAAATGCCAGAATAGAGGGGGAAGCCTAGTCCTATCGAAGACTAGCATCTTCAACAATCTTCGACAGTCTTGCAGCAATAGACGAGAACAGATGGACATAAGATAAAGTAGTAGTAGTAGTATCATCAACCTCGACCTGAGATCCTTTCTCGACTCCCTGCGAGAAAGCAATCCCAGAGCCGTACTATCCAATTCTCATCACATGTTCTAGTTGTACCGATCGGGATACAACTCCGAGTGTCCGTTACCGTAGGACAGGCTATCGATAGAAGTTTCTTCCCTGCAGGGGTGCACCAACTTACCCACCACGCTCGCTTAACTCCGGCCGGACACACTTTTCTGGGTCATGCCCGGCCTCGGCTAAGCAACACGCCGCAACCCGACCAAATACTTAACAGAGAGGTCAGCACGCCGGACTAAACCTATGCGCCCAGGGGTCTTGGGCCTTCGCCCCGGGAACTCCTGCACGTTGCGTACGCGGCTGAAAGCAGACCTAGCAACCCCTTATACAAGCGCGATTGCGTTCCCAGTCCAATTCAGCGCGCGCCGCTCAGTCGCTGACGTCCATTAAGCTCCGGCTGAAGTATACGACGCAGAACGCCCATACTATGCCCACGTGATGGTTAGTGCTATCGGGCCAGAGGCCCCTCGGATCAAATATCCAAACCGTAGTGGATTAGGAGCGCGCGGAAACGAGCAGAGACTCACGATCGATGTGACCCCGTCGCCCCGTCTCGAGGACTTGCGGCAAGGGCTAAGAATGCCCGGCCACGCCTCGTAGTTATCTCGCGGGCACCATCCAGGTCAACCCGACTCCACATCACTTCGCAATAAGCTCGCGCGGGTACCACTCAGGGCCGACCCGTCTTTAGTATCATGGTTTAGTGCAAGTCCACTCATCAATAGTAACTGTGTGTCTGACACCGAAGGGAACCCTGAGGAATCACCCTCGATGGAATTCCCGCTCGATGTTATCATCAAGGTGAACGAAGGAGGAATCACCCTCGAGGTCCACACTTGAGGAGTTGCGCGACGTTGTCGTTATCGGGGGTGGTGTAGGAGGAATCATCCTCGCTTACCACGACCGAGTAACTAACCTACAAGGTTAACATCAGAAGTGCTGACGAGGTATCACCCTCGGCACTCGACGGTAACCCAGCAGTGTCGGCAACTAAGGGGAAGTGATGTGCGGTGCCAGGGTCTGGTCTTCAATCCCGATGATCGGGTCTTCTGATATCCAGCAGGGCAGTCGGGATCAAGTGGAGGTCTCTGTCGTGTCTCTACCCAGCCTATACTAAGCAGTCTAGGATAACCAGTAAGGTAGCAAGGCAGGTTACAATAAACAGGCTATGCAACAGATATAGGAAACAGTAGCAGTAGCAGTTCTAATGCAAGCATAAGAGAGAAGAGAATAGGCGATATAGGCATGTTCAAAATGGGGGTGCTTGCCTGTTTGCTCGGGGGCAAGGTCAAGGTCTTCAGTGGTATCGTCGGGGACGTAGTCGTACTCCTGTGCGGCGTCTGCCTCGGGAGCTACGTCAACGTCGGGGTCTACCAAGAGAGAAGAGGGGGAAGAAACAGGTAAACATAATGCAAACAAATGCAATACGGTGCGTGTGATGCTATGATGCAGTGCAGGGTTGCCTAATTATGCATCCAAGTCATTTTAGTTATTTTTAGAATTATTCTGGGATTTAATATCCGACGTGTGTGCACTATTCATCTGCCGAATTCGGGTCCGGAGTTACAAGTTCTTCTACGTAGGGGGTTCCGATGGAGAAACAGACGGCACGATCAGACTCGGCTCGTCGTTCTGAGCAAGTTTCATGTTTTAACCTTTTCGATCCGAGCTACGGTTTAAAAGTTATTAATTTTTAAAGTTTATTTGAATTTCTGGAATTATTTTATTTATCAGAAAATGAATTATGACGTCAGCATTGCGTCATAGTGATGTCAGCAGGTCAACTGCGGTTGACCAGGGTCAAACCTGGGACCCACATGTCAGCCTCTGTTAGGCTAACAGTGGATTAATCCTAATTATCAGATTAATTAGGATTGTGGGCCCACATGTCAGTGAGTGATTAGGTTAACTAATTAGTTTTAATTTACAAAATGTTTTATTTAAACTAAACAGTAGCGGGGCCCACATGTCAGTGTCCGTAGCTGCCACGTCAACATAGTTGACTTGGTCAACTGGTCAACGTGGGCCCCTGGGCCCACGGGTCAGTGACCCAGGGTGACCTACGTGGCGGCCACGTCGGCGCCGGCGCCAGAGAACGCTCCGGCGACCATTTCGCGCGGCGGTGGCCGGAAATCGCCTACAAGCCACCAAAAGGGACGGGGCCGGGTGCATTCGAACGGCCGCTCGACGGCGCGTCGAATGGTGGTGGAGGTGTGGCCGGAAACGGCGTGTAGCGACGGCGGCGAGCATCGCGGCGGACACCGGAGTTCGGCCGTCGTCGGATTCGTAGCTGGGGGTACAGGAGAGCGCGTGCGCGTGCGCGTTCGGCTCCTGGAAGCAGCAGGAACACGATGCCGTGCTCAGACGAGCACGACAGAGATCAGGACCACGGCGGCGAGGCGAACCGCGGCGTCGGGCTCACGGCAACGGCGCTGAACTATCTACGGTGCGCGGGGAGGGCAACGAGAAGAGGCAGGAGGCGGAGAGGCTCACCGAGAGGCGCACGGTGGCCGTTGGAAGCTTAGTAGCGCAGACCGGCGACCGGAATCGAAGAAGCTCGCCGGAGCCAGAGAAGAAGGGGGGGACGGCGTCCAGCGGCTGCAGGGGCTCCGGGCTCCTGCTCGTTGTTGGGGACGAAGTAGCGGAGAGTGGCGGAGCTCATGGATGTGCTGGCGGAGCTCGGGAACGTCGGTGGCCGCGTCTACGGCAAGGCCACGGCGACGGTGGCGCTCGTCGACGGATCTGGGAGGAGAGGGAGAGGCGAGGCGCGCGTGGGAGAGGACGGGGGAGTGGATAGAGTGGCCAGGGGGGAAGCACTGAGGCTTGCCCTTATCCCCTCGGGTGGCTGCGGCGTCGGTGGCCGTCGGCGTGTCGCCGCCCGGCTGGCGCTGGCGCGCGCGGCCAGGGGCGCGCCGACACGCACGAGGAGGGAGGTGAGGTGGGCCGCTGTTGGACTGGGCCGCACACTGTGCACTTAGGCCCAGCCAACAGTAGCGTTTTCCTTTTTCTTATTTCTCTTCTCCCTTTTCTTTTATTCTTTTTCTGTTTCAAAATGATTAGGCCACTTGTGCTCTTTTGTAAAATGTGGAAGTTGGCCCAAATATTGCAATGCAATATTATCTCTCACCAAAAAGTGGTTTGGGCAGATTTGGAGTTCATTTGAATTTGTAATGATTTTAAATGGATTTTAATATTCTGTTTAGGTGCTGTTTCACCTTGTTTGAGTCACTTGTCCAACTCCAAATATTTTGATATTGGTTTTAGAAATGTTCCTGGATTATTGGTCATTTAATGAACATTTTCCCAACAGCGTTTGATCAACTTTATAATTCACTTTTGAATTTGAGTTGATTTTCATATGTGAATTTGAATTGGATCATTAACCCATATGACTTGGCACTGCAAATGATCATGACTTGGCAGTTTTAACAGAGTGTCACAGAGTTTATTACAAGGGGGTGTTACAGTCGCCGGCGGGGAAGGAGATCTCCGGTGGCCGGGGAAGAAGACGACTCGTTCGGGGCGTTGTCGCGCTCCTCAGCTCCGTCCAGTTGCTCCAGAAGACGTAGTCGACCACGGGGCACCTTCCAGGCAAGCTCAGGCGACGCGGGGAGGCCGGTGGCCGCGGTGGCGCTGCCGCGACGGCGTCGAACGCGTCGGCCCTTCTCCAGATCGACGGAGAGGGAGAGGTGAAGAGGGGAAGAGGGGCGATGTGAGGGGGAGCAAGGGAGATGTGGCCAGGGGAGAGGAACGGGGTCTCCCTTATCCCCTCAGCCAGCCTCGGGCGTCGCCGTGGCGAGCTGGGATCGGCGCGGGTGCGCTCGACCATGGCAGCGTCGACACGCAGGAGAGAGGTAAGGGGAGATGGGCTTGCTGGGCTGGGCCAGTTGTAACACCCCCTGTATTAAGCTACAGAGATCACCCTTTTGATGAGGCCATGTCATCATGATTAATAGTGCATAATCATCATTAGCATCATATTGCATTTCAACTCCTAAGTCAAATTCAAATTTGAATGAAAGTGGGATATAAAAGTTGTCCAACATAGAAACTAAAATGTCAGATAAATAACAAATATTCCAGAGGCTATTCTAAAATTGAAACCAACATCATCGGAATTGGATAAGTGACTCGAACAACCTCAAACAGTGGATAAAGATAATATTTAATAACCATTTATTAAACCTGAAATAAATATGGAATTATGTTTTGTCCAAACTAATTTCAGGTGTTAAGGAATAATGCACTGGTATTTTTGAAATAGGTCACACTTTTTACAAAAACCATTGGGAGCCTAAACATTTAACAGTAGAGAAAAGAGAATAAAGAAAAGAAAAGAAACAAAAAAGAAAAAAAGAGAGCCACCACCCCCCCCCCCCGACTGGGCCTCGGCCCAGAAGCCACACGGGCCGCCAGGCCGGCCCAGCGGCGCCTATTAGCCGGCCACCCCCCGGCCAAACCTAACCCTACCCCGATCCCCCCCTCCCCCGTTTTCTCCTCCCCCCCCCCATCTGGATCGGGCGCAGGCCCGATCCCGTCCGCCTCGTCGCCGACGCCGCTCGCCGACGCCGCCGCCACACCGACGTCGCCCGTCCTCTCCTCTCCCCGACCAGCCGCCTGGCGCTCGGTCGCCCCCTCCCTCGGCTGGATCTGGATCGGGGCGATCCCCCGATCCCGTCCGCGCCGCCTCGCCGTCGCCGTTGGAGCCGCCGCCCGGATCCCGCTCTCCCTCGCCGGCCTGCTCCCTCGACGCCGTTCGCCCCGAGCGCCCGACCGCGCCGCCTCGCCTCGCCGCACGACGCCACCGCCGGAGCTCTCCCTCGCCGGTCTGCCTCGTCTACGTCGCCGCCTTGTCCCCCGGCCTGCCTCCCATCGCCGTCGTCCCGTCGACCACCCCGACCCCCACTGCCCCCGTCCTACGGGATCCACGTGAGGCCTCGGGCCTCTCCCCCCCTCTCTGCTCGCGCACGCGCCCGCGCGCACCGCAGCCTCGCCGCGCTCTGCCGCACGCGCGCGCGCGCCGCCCACTGCCCTCGCTCGCGCGCCCGCGTCGCTCCTCGCCGCCAACCGCCCGCTCCGGCCCCCCCCCGCTTCGCCTCCGCGCGACCGCCGCCCGCTGCCGCTCCAGCCACCGCGCTGCCGCCCGCGGCCGCTCCAGCCACCGCGCCCCCGCCCCGCCTCCGGCCCTGCCGTGGCCTCGCCGGCGCCCGCGCCCGCCGACCGCCCGTGCGTCCCCTTTTGGGCACCGGACATGTCCGGTCCCGAAAGGGGCACGCCCCGGACGTGTCCGCCCCTGGGCCACTGCCCAGTGGGGCCCGAACCCCTGTGACGCTGACGAATGGGGCCCACGGCCCAGAAACAGTTTTAAGAAAATAGAAATAAAAATAAATAATTAAAATAATTAATTAATTAGTTAATTAATCCTGATTAGGTTAATCTAATTAACTGATTAGTGTTAATTAAACAGTAATTAGTAATTAACTTAATTAACTGCTGACGTCAGCATGATGTCATGCTGACGTCATCAATTACTGTTTCGGATAATGTTGAATTAAATAATTAATGAAAATTTCAGAAATTATTAAAAACTTTAGAAAATCATATCTTTTAAACCGTAACTCCGATGAAAATATTTTATACATGAAACTTGCTCAGAACGACGATACGAACCCGAATACGCCCTCGGTATCTCCGTCAGACGCCCGCAGCTATGAGAACGATGAACAATTAGACCGATTCCGATAAATGAATAGTGTCCAACTTTAATTAAATAAATCCGAATAAATTCCTAAATTAACTAAATCGCTTAGTTAGGCTGTATATCACCCCAGCATATCATTTAGACATGTCATGCATCCCTGTTGCATTATTGCCGTGTGTTTACTGTTTCTTCCCTCTCTTCTCTTCGGTAGACTACGAGACCGACGCAGCTGCTGGTGCCCCGACCGACTACGTTGTTGACGACCCCTACTTGCCAGAGCAACCAGGCAAGCCCCCCCCCCCCTTGATCACCAGATATCGCCTATTCTCCTCTATACTGCTTGCATTAGAGTAGTGTAGCATGATACTGCTTTCGGTTAATCCTATTCTGCTGCATAGCCTGTCATTGTTGCTACTGTTGTTGATACCTTACCTGCAATCCTAAATGCCTAGTGTAGGATGCTAGTTTATCATCATTGGCCCTGCATTCTTGTCAGTCTGCCTTGCTATACTATCGGGCCGTGATCACTCGGGAGGTGATCACGGGTGTATACTATACATATAT